>JAYMSP010006867.1:0-10906 GCA_036897095.1 Plantago elongata
ATGTGGATTTTTCGGCATAAAAAGAATTCTGATGGCTCTTTCGAGCGGCACAAGGCTCGTCTTGTCTGTGATGGCATGTCTCAACATGTTGGCATTGATTGTGACGAGACTTTTAGCCCGGTTGTCAAACCATCTACTATCTGGATTGTCTAATTTAACTAGTATTACATAGTCTATCAGAAACGAATAAAGTTTTATTACACCGCTTTACGCATATGATGATCGATGTTTTTTCCAGGAGATCCTGAAATACTTATGAAAATCTTTCTCCTGAAGTTGTTTCTCATTCACATTTTTGATTAAAATCTTATTTTTCCCTCCCCTTTTTCTTTTCCCCTATTTTTCTTCGATGACTTAATCAAATTAAACTACCAATTCTTATTAGAGTAGTGCCTATCACCCAACTTCTGTTTTGGTCCCCTCGCATAAGATTTAAATTGACTTCCAAAAGAGGTAGACTAATCAAACAGTCTAGATTAATTTGATGGGCTCTCAATAGTTAGGACATGCTTAATATTTTTTCTTTTCGAAGAAGTTAAAAATTTTATTGGAACAAACTGTGTGCAACTGCAATTTTTCGTTTTTGATGTGTTTCTCTGTTTAACCGTGTGACCTGTTTATATGTTCGAAATTTTGTAACATCTGCTTTTGGATTTAATTTCGTAACTTAAACATTAATGTTAGAAATTAATTTATAAAAATAAATTTTAAGTTGGTGTTGTTTGTATCAGCAGTTACAACTTCGATGTTAAATCAAAAGTTCTGGAAGGACTCGACTAGACCAAGATTTGGCCACTAGTTTTTCATAATTTAACGATCACAGTTGAACAAGTACATCGATACATTTGTTATAAACAAGAGATACTTCATTGGTTGGCAATTTGGGACAATTCCATTTTATCTTCCTACTTTGAATAATTATTTTTTACTATCCAAAAGTCCGTTTTGGCGTTTTGAGCATGCAATATATCAATTCGAAGCTCTAATATAGTAGCTTACTATTTATATATTTTATTTACTTAATTAATAAATAATTAATAAATGATCTAAAAAACAAATAAGGTAATATTTACTATTAAATTTTCTTCAAATGCTTCCAACCCATATATCGATTTGGGACTTCATCATGAACCAACTGAACT
This sequence comes from Plantago elongata, assembly GCA_036897095.1. Lineage (NCBI taxonomy): Eukaryota > Viridiplantae > Streptophyta > Magnoliopsida > Lamiales > Plantaginaceae > Plantago > Plantago elongata. The sequence continues at coordinate 1,143 of JAYMSP010006867.1, forward strand.
TGGCCTGAATTTATCTTAATCAATATTATATGTTATCGTACTGCCTGGTCCTTGGTCATCTCTTTCTCTACAGCCATGATCTCAAGTTTTATGGACGAAATTATATATCTTGAGTTATTTAATTTAATGAGTTGGGTAAGGCGATTTTCTCAATTTATAGTAAAGTTGATACGTTAGTATATTAATAGAGAATATTATATATACCGCATGAGAATAAAAATCATCTTGTTTGATCTTTTAGGTCGCGTTTATTATACTGGTGGAGCGATCATCTTCCCACTCAAATTAAATATTTTGTACACAAACATTTCAATTTTAATTAAAAAAAACCACTTAAAATCTATACCGATCATTCTCCTAATTGCACAACAAATGAAGTTTAATCGGAGGTTAAGTGAATGATCCAATTATAAAAAATATTACGGACCTTTTGAGATAACGCCACTTGTGAAATGACAAGAAGCTATATCCTTTTGTCCTTTTATTGATTAGCAAAAGGAATAAAAATCAAGGTCACGTTCATGAATGGGTAAATTATATTAATTAGTGATAATGATCCACATCTGACTTTGTCATAATATCTTAAATCGTGATAGAATATGGCCAATTAATTAGTTGGTACTTGGTAGTATTAGAATTTAGAAGTAGTTCTGCTTAAACAATGCAAACAAATGAATAATCAGCCCATGGAAAACTGCTAGAATATTAATTAATTAATTAATTAGTTGTTGGACTTGGTCCCATGTAACATGATGGGATTAGTGTAAGAGCTCGTATAATAGACTAACCGTACACTTAAACTCAACATGTATGACATTGTCAAGGCTTCATATCACGGATTTCTTGTGCAAATAGCAATTTAATACTATGAGCTGTCAAATTAGCAATGCAACCCATCGAAAATTAAATGGACTATAACTAGATCTCTACGTACTAGAATTATAATGGACTCCTAGCTTTATTAGTCACTATGTTGATGGGTATTATAATCTCCGTATGCAATTAATAATATAGTTTGATATCCTTAACGTAGTTAAAATTTACCATGTATACGACTTTAAATAAGATTTTTTAATTTCATAAATTTCATTTATATAAAATATAGAGTAAATTTTCACACATAATCGTATAATCGTAAATAGATTTTCAGTCCGTTACGAATTATTTGGGCAAAACATATAAGAGTGGCAACGTCATTGAAAATTAGGGAAATTAAAGATGCACTCCCTACGTCACATGTTAGTTGTGGCCTACTTTTTCTAAATTAATAAAATTGAAGTTTAATTGCGAATTACTCTACGATAATTGTAGACATTTTAAGTATAAACTATAAATAATGAAAAATTATAAATTTCATTATATATATAGTTTATAATAAGGATTTTACAATTACAAATTGAGAAAAATTCGTAATTGAGCTTTCATTTTGTCGATTTCAATAGTTAAAACCAACAAGTTACGTATGGGATGGAGGCAGTAGAAGTTTCTTTTATTTTTACCCATTTTCCTCCTTTTGTTTCTGTGACTTCCTAGAACACGTTAATTGTTTTCCTCTACATGCATGCAAGAATTTCCGGCGATGTTAATGCACGATGGTCCAATATTTTGACTAAAAACTACAAAATGAGCAAAAGTCTTCCGTACATGTTATTTCAGAGACAACAACAACGTATCCTTCATATCTCGAGTATCGAATAACTTCATGTGATGCAACTTAATTTATTTATAACTCTATATATTTAAACTATGATTTAGTTTTGTAATACATCACATGTGACGTTTGTGAGAATTGAAAAGAGACCAAGTCAAACAATGTGACATAATTGTTCTAATTTGTAAATCGTCACGCAACTTTTGCTTAGCTCGGTTAGGCACTCATGCCAATTGTACTATATATTAATCGTTATGTAATTTCTAGATAAATTAAGCATACTCTTCAACTTAAAGTTACTCTTATTTGCTCAAATATACAATTATACATGCAGAATGTTCAAGTATAATGCTTCTAAGGAAATTTTCGAAATTAATTCCTAAGCAAATGCCATTTTCAATTATTTTAGTTTGAGTCCATTTCTTCTCTACACTTGTGTTATGAATATTCTAGGAATTTGAGAAATTCGTAATGCTATTGATGAAAACAATGTATACTGATCAATGTAAATGTGATCACATTTTAGAATCTCATGATTAGAAGCTAGCGCGCTCCTGAGTTAAATGATATATGTTACATTGTCTTGTCATGATAACATATGATCAGTTAATAATCAATCAAAACTAAAATCTAATAAAAAACACTTATTTTTACTTTTTCTAAATCGATTAAAGAATTTATTAATAATAAAAGTCAAGAGCACATAAAATACTATTACAGAGGAAACCAGCATAATCCGTCCACGTCATAACTCAAAACCCAAAACACAACTCTACAAATATCCAAAACCAAAACAACAATACATAGTCCTATCTAAAAACCATCAATACCGAAACACTATTGCAAACTCTCAGCAACACTGCTATTCCATCACCCGAACAATCATGATCCGCACCAAAGATGAAACCATAAATATCATAATCAGTTTCAGATTAGAATAAATCCATCATTAATTCATTAAATATTCGATAGTATTTATATTACCATATAATTTTTAAGATAATTTTAATACTTTTAATTGCTCGTAGAACAATCCATTAAACATTACATGAGTAGGGGACCCGTATACTCTGATGACCATACTATTATTATCAATCAGTTTAATCATATAATAATATAAGTTTGGTATAAAGTACAATATAAACATGATTAGTTCCTGGTAAATGACAATGATGCCGTCCACCAGTGGCAGCCAGGTAATGACCGTTTAGGGTCTAATTTATGCGACTTAAATGTCCCGATTTAAATGTCTCAATAGTGATCGAAATTGTAGTGGAATTGTTAAAATTGCGTTTGATATAAAATTGTAATTGAATAGGGTACTATATGTTTGTTATATAGGTAGAAAAAAATGTTCTAGAGACATTTCGATCTTCGACATTTAAATGTTATAAAAAATACAAAATCTCCGAGTAGCATCTAAACGGACATTTGAATGCTACTCCAAACAGCCCATTAATAATTGTATACTAGTGAATAGTAAAAAGTTGTTATTCACTTTGCAAGCCGAAAAAAGAATTCTTTCATCGTACTAATAATTAAACCGTGTACGTGACTTATTTGAAGGATTGACAAATTTTCTAAAGTGGCCTCCATACAATAGTCACGTACACTATATTGTCGGGTCCAATTTCCATTACCGACTGATTTTACTTGTCCTCCATTGTTTTGTTCACTTAACAAACGATGAGGTATTATGCCTACCCCATATTGAAAAATCCATGCCACTAAATTTTATATATTTATTTAAATTTTAATTATATCACTAAATTTTATATGTTATAAAAAAAAAAGTTACTCAACTATTAATAAATAATAAATAATTTCAACTTTATATAAAAATTATATATTTTACCATTAAAAGTATAATTTTTTCCACCTTTATTTTTATATTTACTTTAAATTTTTATATAAAACTACACATCAACCCTAATTTATGAAGTTTGGTGAAATGTAGTAAGTATCTAGCGTACGTATTCTACACGAACAATGTAAAAATAAATTTCCGATCTTAATGTATGACACAGTATGAGTTTCGTTTCCACTATAAATGGACGCAATGCTTGTACTCATTGATTGCGTTACGTTCATAAAATCTGAAATACACTCATTGGTCATTACTAGTGTAACCCGACTTGAACATGTAAAAGTCCAAATTGATTAGAACATACGCATCAACAAGTCAAACAACATTCAAGTGCTTCTACTCCACATAACCTATTTTCCACGGTACACGAAACAACCCAAGAAACATTCAACACATAATCAATCAATTCCAATCTTTATTATAACATGTAAATTCATATTATAACATGTAAATAACGTATGTTAATTTAAAATATTAATTGAATTGAAAACTTTATATAAATGAAATAATTAGTAGTATTAATGAATTAGAATCTTTATTATTATTTGATACCATTTATGAATCAAGACACATTAAAAGTTCATCAATTAATGTTTAAATATGAATATAAACTAATCCCTACCTCCCAACTCCACCTTCACATATTTCATTTATCCGTTTCAATTTCATCTTTTCATTCCTTAAATACAAATTATCTCTTCTAATTCATAATCTTTCATACTTTAGTAGCTATTTGTCCTACTTTGTTTTATATTTTTCCTACTTTATCATTAACTCTCATGTTTTATCACCAGCTTTTTCTACTTTATTCTTAAAATTTATGTCCGACTCTGCGAAGAGATAAACCCGAAACAGATGGAGTATATAAATAGAATGTCAAAAAATTTGAAAAAAGTTCAATGTGAAGTGAAAAGTAAACAAGTGAAAATTCAAAACATACTTTTTTCGTCCCAACTTCATTTTAATGTATTTTATTTTAATATGTTTCAACTTTATCTTTTTACCAATTAATAAAAATTATATTTTATACTTTATCATAATATATCTTTTTTATAATTTTTTTTTTACTTTATCACCTCTGATAAATGAACCTGAAATGTGGGGAATATAAAATAACCAAAACTGCAATTAATCCACGTGACACTTAATAACCATACTTCCTTCCAAAGAGACTGCAAATATTTTTACCACCACAAACAAATACTATAGTTTACTAGTACATTTTAAATTTCAATGTTATGTCCGAAACCGTTGACTATCACCGAAGAAGGAAAACATTCTTAAACCTTTCAAATAATGTCACCTTCTCCCGAAATATCCCAAATCAATCTTATCTACTACGTTACCGTAATTACGCAAATACAATCTTCTCAAAATAAACGTCGGAAAATGCAAATTAACTAAACCGGTCCCTGAAAGTATAAATAACTACCCCACTCCCCTCATTTCCTCCACAAAACTTCACCCACCTCCCAAAAATGGAACCCCATAACACCATTCTCCTCCTCTGCATCTCCTTCTTCCTCATCCCATCAATGGCACAAAACACCACCAACCCAGATTTCCTCACCTGCCTAACCAACAACAACATCCCCTCTTCCTCCGCTTCCGAGATAATCTTCACCCCAAACATCCCGGAATTCTCCACCCTCCTCCAATCCCAAATCCGCAACCGCCGCTTCAACATCTCCTCCACCCCCAAACCCTCTGTCATCCTCACCCCCACCACCGCCGGCGAAGTCTCCGCCGCCGTCATCTGCGCCAAGCAGCTCAACATCCAGCTCAAAATCCGTTCCGGCGGCCACGACTACGAGGGTCTCTCCTACGTCAATGCCGACCCTTTCGTCATCCTCGACATGTTCAACTTCCGTGATATCGACATCGATATCGCGAACGAGACGGCTTGGGTCGGGTCGGGTGCGTATCTCGGGGAATTGTATTATAAAATTAGCGAAAAGAGTAGCGTCCACGGGTTCCCAGCGGGTGTCTGCCCCACTGTCGGTGTCGGGGGACATCTTAGTGGGGCAGGGTATGGGAACATGTTGAGGAAGTATGGTCTGACGGTGGATCATGTGATTGATGCGAAGATTGTTGACGCGAAAGGTCGAATCCTGGACAGGTCCTCGATGGGAGAGGACCTGTTCTGGGCTATTAGAGGGGGTGGGGGCGGCAGTTTCGGGGTAATTTTGTCTTATCAGATTAAACTCGTGCCGGTTCCGGAAACGGTTACGGTTTTTAGAGTGGAGCGGTTTTTCGCACAGGATGCGGTTCAAGTGGTGCACCAGTTCCAGGAAGTGACATCTACTTTGGACAATGACTTGTTTATTCGGGTTCTGATCCAGCCGAACACTGTTAACAGGACCCGGACCATTAGGGCGACATTTATCGGGTTGTTCCTTGGCGGTGCGGACCGGTTGGTGAACATAACTGACTCTGAGTTTCCGTTGCTTCGGTTGAACCGGTCGGTTGTTCAGGAGATGTCGTGGATTCAGTCAGTTTTGTTCTGGGGGGTCGACGTTAATGAGACTGACGCGAGTGTTTTAGCTAGTCGCACACCTGATGAGATCGTTTTCCTGAAGCGGAAATCGGACTATGTGAAGAAACCGATGTCGGAAGCAGACCTGGTTACCATTTTCAATAAGATGGTGGAACTCGGGAGAGTTGGGCTTGTTTTCAACTCGTACGGAGGCCGAATGGCTGAGATACCCGAGACTGAGACGCCGTTCCCTCACCGTGCAGGGAACCTTTTCAAAATCCAGTATTCAATGAACTGGAGAGACGAAGGCGAAGTAGCTGACAACGAGAACTTGCAGCAAATACGTGATCTTTACGAGTTTATGGCACCGTATGTTTCGCAGAATCCAAGGGAAGCGTATTTGAACTACAGGGATTTGGACATTGGAACAACGGATAACGGTCCTAACAGTTATGCTCAAGCACAGGTCTACGGGCCAAAATACTTCAAGGGAAATTTCGACAGATTGGTACGAATTAAAACTCAAGTCGATCCTGATAATCTGTTTAGGAATGAGCAGAGTATTCCTGTCTTGCCTTTTCGTGGCCGAAAGGCAAGGCAGTAATGCAGTGTCGTATGATACGAGTATCGTGGTAGGATTCGTTGTTGCCCAGTTGTTGATCGAATTGGCTATGAAGATCCAGTTGCTTTAGTAGGATCTGATTGATATCAGTTTTAGGTGGTTTCATGATCTTTAATGATTAATGAAAACAACAAATTCTATTGCTAGAAGTATAGGCTATAGAGAAGTTGATTGAATATATACAGTTATACACTGATGAAATTTTTACATGAACTTTTGGTATATTGCTTGTGACTGTCAATTTGAAATGTGGCTCTATTGAACTTCAAGAAAATAAAGCTTGTATACAGTTGTTGAGAAACTAACAAAAGTCATGTGAACATTTTACTGCAAAAATCACGGATGATTGTGTGGATGGAATTTTATGAACGTGCAGACATTGTATACACTTATTCTATGTCGTCACCTTAATAAGTCATCTTCTTCATGGGACCAAGATTCTATTCGGACACGAGACTTGGAACCTTTCTTGTATGTTTTTCAACATTAGAATTAACTCCCAGAAGAAAAAGACATGTGTTTTTCCCCACTTTCAAAGACTCTTCTGTGTGTTGCAGGATCACAAGGAAGCAACAAGTTCTAGACAGGTTTAATGCACCTGCAAGAACATAAATAAAGAATATCCAAATCAGATAAGATAAATGATCAAATGTGGTAATAGTGAATATGGGACAAAATTTACATTGTGGCAAAATGCTTTACTAGAAATTATGATAAATTAGATGTCGTAGACGAGAATCGACCCACGACTACATGGTCAACAACAGTGCACAAAAATATATAGTTTTGACAAAATAATGAGAAAATACAAAAATAACACGTCGTATGTGGGGAAAGATACAAAAATTAAACTCAGTATGTGGGGCGAAATAGTGAAAAAATACAAAATTAGAAACTATGATAAATTAAATGTTGTATGAGGGGATCAACCGAGAAAATACAAAAATTAATCGCCGTCTGTGGGAATCGAACCCACGACCACATGGTTAAAAGCCATGCGCTCTACCAGCTGAGCTAAGACGGCTTTACTAATTATATGTTGTACACAGCTGGGTACATTGCATATCTTGGGCTCACAATTTAAATATCAGCAACAGAGAAAAACGACCTAAGGCATGCCTATGTAAAGGCTAAAAGAACTTGCAGTCTTTACAGAACTACTGCAATCATGGGCAGGGTTCTAAACATGTCCACATAAACGTCTATGGTAAAACAGTTTTATCTTCAAAACATGGACTTCTGGTTAGCTAAAGAAAGCCACAAAAATCATCTTTAGCTAATTTGCACACTATACCAACCAAATATGCGAAGTAACTGAGCATATAAAATCAAGTCTTAAGAAGCAAATCAATTCTTGAGTTAAGCTGGAAATAATGTCATTACTACAGGATGTTTCTTTCTTCATTGATGAATTATCTACAGTTAAGCCAAACAGTCTGAATAACAGAGTGTCTTAACTAAATACATGAACTCTCTATTATAATGTGTGAAACACCTTGAGCTCTACCGACTGTGTTAGAAATACACCATGGCGCTTCGGTTGCCTGGCATGATCATACCAACATATACTAAATGTGAAAAGCATAAAAAACCAGCTCAAGATAGCTAAGTTCCATAAAAAAATGAAATAAAAACATAAGAAAAGGAAAGACCTGAGGAGTATAAAAGAAGGGAAAAAAGAAAATGCAGTAACACCCAAGAAATATTAAAGAAGGAAAAATAAAAATTTCAACAACGCCGTCTGTGGGAATCGAACCCACGACCACATGGTTAAAAGCCATGCGCTCTACCAGCTGAGCTAAGACGGCCTTGTTATGGGTATACAATTGATTATTACTAGTATTGTCGTCCTAAAATCATCCCTATCAATTCCTTTCCCAACAGTACAATCGGCAGAACAGGAAATACCATGAACATGAAGATCATGATTCAGGGCTAGAGGACTTGCAGTCTAACATAACTAGGAGTCTACAACGTTAGAACACTTCATATACTCAGCATGAAACATCAACATTAAACCATGTCCATTGTCTTGGTTAAAACATTTTATCTTCAAAATTGAGCCCTTCTCTACCCATAATAGGATTTTGCCAAACATCAAAGCTATATTTAATCCATCTCCAAATTAGACAGCATATTGCTTTATTTAATCCATTGCAAGAAAATATTGAAGAAAGACTGGTAGAATCACAGTTTCATTCGATGGTGCCTCAACAAGAGATTAGATATAAAAGATTCAGTGGTAAAAATCGACTTATTTGACGTAATAACCAGTAGAGAGAGCTCCAAAGAGTTCACTGCAGGTTATGCTAACAAATGTGACGAAAATCATCGTTAGCATATTACCAACCAAGACTTGATCAAATGAGACATGCCAATCAAATCTCAACAATCAATAACTCTTGATTCATGATATAAAATTATGTCATTACTAAAGAATGTTTCTTAATTGAAGAATTAATCACAATTAAGCCAACAGTTGGGAGAAAAACGATTTTATTGAGAAAAAGTATTCATTCCATTGACTGCAATTTAATCACATTAATGACGTAAAATATACTACCAAATTTTCATAATATGTTGTAACATATACTACTAAGTATCAATGTTTCAAGAGCCTGAAGATTAGGAGAAAAACGATTTCATTGAGGAAAAGTATTCATTCTATTGACTGCAATTTAATCACATTTAAGGTAAGTAATTGAACTAAATACAGAGCCTTTCATGATCAGATCATCATCAAACAGCCAGCGAAATTCCTTCTTTCTTTTGTGCTATTCTTCGTGATTAGAATAGTGATTAGTAGTCGAAGTTGTGAGGATTGTGTGATAGAATTCAAGGCGTAATTCTGGGTCAATTTCTCTGTAACTTAGCTACATTGAGGAAGGTTGTGGAGTAATAAATTCATTGATTCTCCATGGTAGTAGATTGGTTTTATTCAATCAAACCACGTTACATTGTGTTCTGTTTATTGCTTTAAATTGGTGATTGTGTTTGTTGAGTAGCTGATTATTGCGATCGTGTTTCGAATACTTAACAAGTGGCGCCGTCTGTGGGAAAAGAGAAGGAGCTGTGTTCGATCAGTGATTGCGGATTTGTGATCAGCTATGGGTTCAACAAGGTTTGACATCGACAAGTTTACAGGTGC
>JAYMSP010006868.1:0-10904 GCA_036897095.1 Plantago elongata
TAACAACCTTCGTAAATCATCCGGATTGGCCCTGCGCATGTATGTTGGACCGAACTCAGCAACAACGGTGTCACAGAAGCGCCGTAGACACTCAGCAACCGTGCTTTCACCGATCCAACAATACTCATCAACCGCGTCGGCAGATGTCCCATAAGTGAGCATACGAATTGCGGCGGTGCATTTTTGGAGTGTGGTACCTTGGCGACCCGTAGCATCTACTCTGAAGGTAAAGTAGTTTTCTTGACGCACCACACCTGCAATCACCCGTTCGAACAACGACCTCTCCATTCTGAATCTCCGTCGAATTCGCGATGCATATATCGCACCAGAATGAAGTAGTCTCGCTCCAAGCCAGGGGCACGATCTTCTCTCTTTCTGTCAATGTAGGCGCGGGTGTAGCCACGACGTCGTGACAGGACTTGTACTTGTTGTTGTTGTTGTTGTTGGATTATATTTGGTAGGTTTTGGAAAATCAGGTTGTATGTTTGTGACATAGGATTGGATGAAGAAGCAACATCGGATAATGAATAGTTCCAGGATACCGAATCGTTCTTCGATGAAGTGTTGCTTTCTTCATCTGAGTTTGTGTTGGACATGATTAACTGAGGAAGAAGAGTGTTGGGCGAAGGGTGTTTTGGAAGAAGAGAGGTGTTTTGAGTTTAATTAAGAAAGATGGAGGATTTGGAGTTGGAATGAGGTGAAGAATATGAAGATTAGGGGTTGTTTTATAGATGTTTTTGGGGGGGGGGGGAAAGTTCAAATTTTGAAATTCAAAAGTGGGAGAGAAATCAAAATTTCAAAATGTGGGGAAATTTCGAATTGAAAAAGTCGGAGAGAAATTCAAAATTCGAAATTCAAAATGAATGATTAAAAAATTAAAAAATTGATCTCATTTTGTAGATCGTGAAAAAACGCATCCATTGGTGATTTTTTTATATTTTTTTATTAAGTATTTTTGGAGATATTATCGTTCGAAAACGGATAAAAACCGAAAACCGAAAAACATGAAAAAAACCAGAAAAAAAAGGGGGGACACTGAGCAGCCAGCAATGGCTGCTGCCCGCACCGTGCCAGGCGCCTTTGGCGCCGTGGCACGGCACCTTTTCTCTCGCCGCGCGGGCGCGGCGAGAAGGCCCCGTTGGGGCGCGCGCCCCATTGGGGCCAGTCTCAGTGTAAGATGATGTCAAACTGCTGTTCCATAACAAGCAGCATGCAACGAAATGATCACTGATGAATCATCAGTAGAAATAAAGGAACAGTTGGAAATCAATAAGCATTTATCACCATTAGCTAAAAATAGCAAACTTCACATGAACCTGACAGTAGTTTGAATCAACCAAACAAAAGCTAAAAATAGCACTCTGATAACTTACTTAGACAGTGAACCAACAAACACCTGAAATGAACTTCTACCAAAACCTAGCTCCAAAAGATGGTTATTAGGAATGAAGTTGTTGTCTGTCTCGTCTCTTCAAAAAACACAACCAGCAAACAACCACCAAACAATGCATCACAAATTCTTAATACACCGTCTCGAGTTCGAGCCTTCCAGTTGAAAACCCGCCCCGAGCCAGTCGCCCCATTTAAGGCTCTCTTACAACTACTTAACTTAACCCACAAGCTTATTGACACAACACAACATAAGATAGTCGTAATAGTAGCAGTAGACTCGTACATATAATATACATTCAATTTAACCCCAAACATCAATAAAGCAATCATATTTTTTATCAATTTGCATCGGAAGTCTGATTGGAACCGCCCGATAGCGAGGCGAGAAGATTGAGATGCTGATGTCCTTGCACTTGCTGAGGACTCGGCGGACCTAAAAGAGGCAAGTAATTCCCAACCCTAGCAGCCGAAGCTTCCCCAATTCCCATGGGCTGCTGCTGCAACAGGAACCTAAACGAACCGGAATTCGACTCGTTTTCCTGCGAAAAGCTCCAAATCTGGCCGTAATCGCTTCGCCCAGCCAATGCCGCCGCCCACTGATGCTGCTGGTACTGATTCGAATTCGAATTACAATCATCTTCTCGAAGCCTCTTACCTAACAAAAACGGAGCGGCGGAGATAGACGATTGGCGAGACGAAATCAAGGAAGGCGAAATGGAAGAGAAGTTTGCCGGAGTAGTTCCGGTACCAGTAGCGGCGATAATCGATGGCTCGGCTTGACGTAACAGCCACTCGATAGTCTGGCCATCGGATTTGTGACCTAGCTCGCGAGTGAGCTGGAAAACCCTAGCGGCGCAGATGATCGGCATTCGGATACGGCGGCCACGACCGTCGACTTTGGTGTGGCGGTCCTTGGCCGGAGGTTTCTTAGGTGGAGTGGAAGCGGCTTCGATTATGGCTCCTCCTCCATCGTCAAGTGACATTGTTTGATTAGGGTTTTGGAGAGGGGTTGTGTTGGTTTGATTTGTGTTTGTGAGTTGGAAAAATGGTGATGAATGATTGGGGTGAGTGAGAGTGTTGAAGACAGCTGAAGATTGCTGTTGTGTAATGCACATGGGGTGGTGGGTCCTGCACCCTGATGTACTACGTCCTTCTTGTTCCCCTTTCCACCCACCAACTATCCTTATCTATTTACGTTAAAATTAAACCGTGTTTGGATAACTATTAAATTAAGAAAATCAGGTTAATATTTTTCGAATGGTAATATAGTGTTCATATATCTTTCATTATATAATTGAAATAGAATATTAAATAGGGTTTTATAACTTATACCCGGTTAGTTTTTTCTCTCCATTTTTGTTGAGAGAGGTTTCCCACTAAGATCTAGAGTCCGAGCCCTTCTTCCGGTGAAAGTTTACTTAAATAAAACCTTGTAGCCTGTGAGTACTCGGACCAAATTATTCTGAGTGATGGCGAGCAGTTTTTAAATTTCCCGAGTGGCGGTTTTTCTTGGGGTCCATGATGCATGATCTTTGCCATGTTCTATCTTTCAAAATAGCCTCTTCTAAAAACTGCTTTCTTTAATTCAAATAAATGCTAATCTTGCTTTTCCTGATCTTTTTAAATTTGGTTGATCTCGTAGTTACTTCTCTTGTCTGTAATTTGTGTTGGATTTGTTTTGTGCCTTTGTGTTTGCCTGTCTTGTTTTAGCATTGGTGTGAGTGTTGCCTTTGTCTTTCTGTGTCTATTTATTTTTCTTCTTGTCAAGTCTCTGTTTCCATTCCATCTTCTCTTTGTTCTCATAGTCCTACCATCATCTCAAGTCTCCAACGACTATGGAGAAGGAAATTTTGGCTTTAGGTAAAAAGCTTCACTTAATCGAAATGGAGGGGGGAAAGGTGTCAATCCCGTCAGATATTTGGAGTATGTCAACAATTGATCATGATCTCTGTTTGATTGGAAGGGTGCTATCAAGGAAATTGATTCACCTGAAATCGTTTCAGAAAATGGTTCTTAATAGTTGGAATTTACTACGGGGAGTGCGAATCAACAAAGTTGGGAATTATCGTCTTTTGTTCTGGTTTGCTCATAAGGTTGATCCGCGACGTGTGTTGGCAATGGGTCCGTGGTCTTTTGACAAAAACTTGATCGTGTTACAGAAAATATCAGTGGGTTCCAACCATGGTATAATGGATGGGAACAATACTGCTTTTAATATCCAAGCATCTGGAGTGCCTTTCACTTCGATGAATCGTAAAATGGCAGAATTCCTTGAAAATACTATTAGGTCATATGTGGATTTGGGGTATGATGAGGCACAGTCACAATCAAGTTCGGTGTTGCATTTTCGGGTTACCATGGATATCACGAAGCCCCTTCATCGTATGGTACAGGTCAACGGTCCAAAGGGTGAAGAAGTTAACATTCGGTTGGCATATGAACGCCTTCCGAACTTTTGTTACTTTTGTGGTTGCCTTGGTCACTTGGTGCGTGATTGTCATAAGGGCATTGATTTTGATACAACAACAGGTGAAATTCCAAAGGAAAGGCTTGAGTACGGGGACTGGCTCCGTACACACTTTAACAATTTACAGCCGAAACATATGGCTGGCAGTGGTTACTCTCAGTTGGCTTTGGGAGAATTCGGTGCTTCCAGAATTAAATGAGGTATTGGGTTCAGGTGGGGGTACGAACAGTTTCAATTTAGTGTACAGTGGGGCGGGATTCGTGGTAGGAAGTGAGTTGTAAACTGGTATTGGAAGGGCAGGGGATGATTCTGGCCTCAAGGTTTCCCCAGTTATCGTATGCTCTCAAGGTGGGTCGATTGTACAAGAATGGGGTAAAGGGAAAGCAGTTAATATCAGTTGTGTGGGATCTGGTTCTTCTCCGTTTACTACTTGCAGTAGACTTGCGGAACATGAGGCTATGTATTTGAATTGGAGTGATTCACAGGCTTTGGTTTTTGTTGATCAAAAGATTACGGGGTCTGAAGTTAGTGTGGGTAAGTTTCCACATGGTGAACAGATTATGCAGGAGGATCAAATTGTGGATAAAGGGATACAACAACATGTATCCTGGCTTACTATCGGATGCACATAAGGCTTTTACGAGTCATCAGACTATGCCTACGACACCTAAAGTTATACGCAGGATGCGTAGACCTACTATGGCCATATTGGAGTCGACTTCTGCAGGGGACAATTCTGGCAAGAAAAGAGGACGGCCAGTGGGGTCTGGATCAGGTAAAAAGAAAATAGTGGAACAGGAGCAAGGTTTGGATGGGTTAAAGAATGAGGCCAAAAAATCTAAAAGTCAGGAGCACGAGTCAGTTTCAGGACCAGAGGCGGAGGTTGCTCAGTAACCCCGCCTATCACCATGAGTTACCTTTCATGAAATTGTCAAGGTTTAAGGAACCATTGGACATTTCGTGCCTTGAGAAAGTATCTCAAGGATTATCAACCCCTTATCTTTCTTATGGATACCCGGTTAGGTGCTTCAGGGATAGATAATATTCAACAACAGTAATCTTTTCGGTATTTGTGTACCCTCAGTTGGTTTTTCGGGGGGGGGGGGGGGTGGTTTTGCTTTGGGATAAGAATGTATCTGTTATTTTAAGTTTTTCTAGAAATCATATTGATGCTAATGTCCAACTTCCTAATAGTAATGTAATTTGGCGATTTTGTGGTTTTTATGGGGAACCTGATTCCTTTAAACTGAATGTGACTTGGAAACTTTTAAAACGTCTTCATAATTTTTCTAATCGGGATTGGATTGTTGTTGGTCATTTTAATGAAATTCTTGATCATGAAGATAAAAAAGGTGGTGCTAGAACGCCTGATTGGCGGATTAGGGACTTTAGGAAATCTTAAATTATTTTGACTTGGTGGATATGTGATTTTCGGGTTACCGTTACACTTGGAAAAATAAAAGAGCTATTTTGTTTAGTACTCAATTATAGCTGGACAAGGTTGTTGGTAATATCGGATGGAAACTTCTTTTCCTGACTATCAGGTCGTGCATCTTCAGACCAGGAACTCATACCATTTCCATTTGCTTGTTAAATTATTTGGCCAGCCTGCTAATAAGAGATTCTGTAAGAAGCAATTCCGTTTTGAGAAGATGTGTATTAAGTCATCAGATTGTGATGCAGCTATTCGGGAACATTGGGACTCTACAGCAGATATGACAGAGAATCTCAGCCAGTGCCATATTGGGCTTATTAATTGGAGCCGTACTTCTTTCTGCCACGTTTTAACAGAAAAGTAAAATTGGAACACAGTATTAATTCTAGTCAGCAGCAGCCGTTTACTGAATACGTTAAATAGAGGGAATGGAAACTCAAACGCAAACTTGAGGAGATTTTGGATACAGAAGAAACTATGTGGAAACAGCGTGCGAGAACTCAATGGATGGTCGAAGGTGATAGGAATACGAGATTCTTTCACTCCCGTGCTTCTCATCGTGCCAAGGTTATTGAGATCGGAGGTTTGATTGATGAGTATGGTATTTACAGGGATTCGATTCAGGATATGGGGCATATTACTTCATCGTATTTTCAAAATATCTTATCTTCTAGAAATCCTTCTGTTGATGAGATTGATGATGTGGTCGGGACTTTGAGACCTAAGGTGGGACAGAACATTAACCAGGACCTTATTAGGGACTTCACAGCACAAGAGGTAAAATTTGCACTTCTCGATATGTACCCTACTAAATCTCCTAGTCCTGATGGTATGCCTGCTTTGTTTTATTAGAAATTTTGGCATATTATTGGTAGTAATGTGATTAGTTGTGATTATTGGTAGTAATGTGATTAGTTGTGTTCTCCAGGTTCTTAATGATCATGTCCTGCATACCAATTTGAATTACACTCACATTATCCATATTCACAAATATAACACACTTGTACTCATGACCCAGTTTCGTCCCATAAGTTTAAGTAATGTCATCTTCAAAATTGCATCTAAAGTTATTACTAATCGTTTGAAACCTCATATGGATGCAAATATTGCCGAAACTGAGTCTGCCTTTGTGTCCAATAGGTTGATTAAAGACAATGTGCTAGTTTCTTATGAGATCAACCATTTTCTTAAGCGTAAAACTAAAGGCAAGGATTTTTTCATGGCTTTGAAGTTGGATATGAGTAAAGCATATGATCGTGTTGAATGGCCTTTCTTGAAACGTGTGTTAGAAAAATTAGGTTTTAATCAACGCTTTGTTGATTTGATTATGCTTTGTGTGACTACCGTTTCTTACTCTATCATGCTTAATGGTGAATCTTGTGGTGATGTTATACCTCTGAGGGAAATTCGACAAGGGGATCCTCTTTCCCATATTTGTTCTTGTTTTGTGCACAAGCTTTGAGTTCATTGATTACTGATGCGGAATGTAGGGGGGGGGGGGGTCATAAAGGGGTTGTTGTTACCCCTTCAGCCCCTAGGATTTCACACTTACTTTTCGCTGATGATACTCTTATCTATTGCGATGTTACTTGTGGTTCTGCTCGTGAGATAGCTTATATTCTTCACCGGTACATTTTGGCTTTTGGGCAAGAGATTAATCTGGAGAAGTCCACGGTGGTTGTGTTTAGCAGTAACATGACAAGAGACTGGATTGATGATATTAAAAGGTGTTTACCGGTGCGAGTGGTGGATAAACATGAGAAATATCTGGGTTTGCCTACAAAAATGGGAAGGTCTAAGAAGGAGGTCTTTGGGTGGATTCGTGATAGATTTTGGGAGAAGACTAGAGGTTTTAGTGAAAAATCTTTATCAAAAGTAGGGAAAGAAGTGCTTATCAAGGCGGTGTTGCAAGCTATTCCTACATATGTGATGGGATGTTTTAAATTGCCGGAATATCTTCTTCATGAACTTGAATCTATTATTACTCAATTCTGGTGGGGAGATGGAAATGAGAGGAAGGTACATTGGATTAAATGGGATGTTTTATGTCAAAAGTAAGAGGGATGGTGGAATGGATTTTAGAGATTTGCGCTCTTTTAAGCAAGCCATGTTAGGAAAGCAAATTTGGCGTATCATCCACTTCCCGGACACTTTGTTGAGTCAAATCTTCAAAGTGAAATACTTCCCTATAACAAGTATTTTAGATGCAACTCCAAAGTCCAATGCCTTGTATACTTGAAGAGTATCTTTGGAACAATTGATTTGGTTAAGGTTTGCGTTCGAGGGTGGGTAATGATGATCAGATTCAAGTATGGGGTGATTGTTGGAGCCGAGAGATGGATTGATGAAGCATATTACTCCGGACCTGTATGACTTATCTAATGTATCTGTTGCTTCTCTTATTAATACTGACACAAGATCCTGGAATGCTGGCTTAGTTCGTACTTTGTTCTGGGATGATGACGCTGAGGGAATATTGTGAATTCCGATTGGCAATACAAATACCTCGAACAAGATGGTTTGGCACTTTTCAGATATTGGTCTCTACTCTGTCAAAACGGCCTGCACTCTGGCCCAAAAATTGAAGAAGGCCATATTACATACAGATTCCGCCAGTTCCAGTGTTCTACATCAGCCCAAGGGTTATAATTTCATTTGGAAACTTGATCTTCTCGGGAAAGTCAAGGTATTCTTATGGCGCATGATCCGTAATGGACTGCCAGTGTCCAGTAACTTAGTGCGAAGACGGATCATCCCTACGTCTTCCTTTCCGTTGTGTAAAGAGGCTGAAGAAGATTTGTTACATGTTTTTCGGCATTGCCAATTTGCTCGTTTAATCTGAGCTTTGGCATCTTTTCCTACCAGTGTGATTTACTCGACAACTACGAACATATGGGATTGGATTCACCAAGTGAAGTCTAGTGTATATTCGTCACAATTTCGTAGATTTGTGTGCCTTTGTTGGAACATTTGGTATCAAAGGAACAAGGTAGTTCATGGTGATCTAGTCATTGATCCGCAAGTTGTTGATGTCTTTAATTATAGAGTCGATGCGACTAGAGCAACTTTCGCACAACCATCGGTTATGGTTGGGAACGGAGTTTGGGTGCCTCTGCCTACTGGTGTTGTGAAAATCAATGTCGATGCGGCCTTATTTGCAGATTCGAAAGTTGTTGGTCTTGGCGTTGTTGCACACGATCATGAGGGGCGTTTGTTACAATGGACCCATTCCCATATTGAACACTGAGACAAGCTAGCAGTAGAAGAATCCTTGGCCGTCCTTGAAGGCTTGAAGATGGCAGTACACCGTCGTTGGTCCCATATCATTTTGGAAGGGGATAATGTGTCTATTATCAAGTAGTTTAGCGCATAGATTACGAATGAGATTGAAGAGCCTTGAATCTTAGTGCGTTGTATTAGTAATTAATTCACTATTAATACTATTATTTCGAACTGACAACTGACCCTGACTCGACGCGTGCGAGTATTTTGACTTTTAATAGCGGATTAAATTCGAAAATTAATGGCCGGTCGTATCCGCCAGTTAATTACGATTAGAGTTCAATTATTATTTGATATTATATTAATGGCCGGTCGTATCCGTCCACGATTGTAACAACCGCGAATTTTGTTACACGCCCGAAAATTTATTTAAATATTAATTTTATTATTTTGTACGAGTGAAACTATTACGTAAGTATATTAGATCGAATTTGGAATTTTAACGCTGAGCGATTTCAACGTTAAAATAGAAATTAGTTATTTACCAATAAAATAATATTAAAATTAATAAAATAAAAATTATTTATTTTATTTTTTCCTATGGCTCGAGAACGACTTGAAAAGTGTCCGGGAATCAATTTTCGATTTTTTCGATACTTATTTACAAGCCATTTAGTAGCCAGAACGGACCAGTTATATATAATAGAGAAAGGACCAGAATACCCTTAATTGCCATTTTCCTTCCTTTACCAGGCAAGGGCATTTTCGGCATTTTGCCCACTTCATCTTCTCCAAGTCGACTGGATCGACTGTGAATCACGATCCACGGCCAATTCGGCCGATCTCCACCGCACCAATCGATCTTCTCCGCGTCCGTTCAAGGCAACGCTCGATCCGCCCTCTCCCCATTCGTGCGCCACCTCCAATTCGTCACGGCCGGCCAATCGGCCAAGCTTCCTTCGCGGGGAAGGAGGCGGCGCTGCCGTGGGCCCAACCCACGTGGCTAATGGCCGCCTTCTGCGCGTGATTCGGCGAGAAATGGAAGGTAACAAGGAGGGAAACGCGGTCGAAAATGAGAGGACGAACGTGGCTACATTTCGAGCCACCATCTCCACCACCTTCACCGCCCGTCTGCGCCGCCATAGGGCTATAAATAGCCGGCTCAGTCTCTTCTTCCACTCACACCATTTCTCTTCTCCCTCTCTCAGCTTCTGCCCTCCACTTGCTCCTCGTTTTTCTTCCATTTTCCCATATTCCGGCTGACTGTCGCCCCCAAATTTTCCGGCCACCGGTCGCCGCCTCTGGCCACCACCCTCCGACCACCACTCCACAGCCGCACAAAACCCCCAGATACGTGTCGTTAACTCGACCAACCTCCGGTAAATTTTCTCGATCGAATTCTATTAAATTCGAATAAACGAACGAAGAATAGTTAATATTTTATTGGCCGCGTCGTTCGTCAACTCCGTTCGTTATGTCATTATTCTGCCCATTGCTCGACGTGCACTTGATTAGTGCCGCATTATTTTATTATTATTTTATTGCTAATTATCGTTCGCTAATTATTTATCGTAATTAATTATCTTTAATTAATTAATTACCATTAGTTAATTATCGTTAATTAATTTATTTAATTATCGTTAATTAACATTAATTACCATCGTTAGTGTTAATTAACATTATTATCAGTTAATTAGCGTTAATTATAATTAGTACTAATTAATGATCAATTATCCTTAATTACTAATTAAAAGCATAATCAACCGGTTATTAATAATTGTTATCAGTTAAGGGGAAATTGAATTATACTGTCAGTCTGCTAAATTATTAGTGTTGACTAGCCGTCTACAGTAGGATTTACCGCTGGCCGCGGACTGTATCGGGTTTAAAAAATAAACCGTATACTGTTGACGTCGACTAGAAATTATACTGTTGTCTGGTATAAACGTCGACTTGCCGTCGACTAGGAACTGGAATATAATATTAATAGTGCTTCACTGTTGGAGGTTGGGATATTGCTGGACAGACTTATCGTCTGTAGTTGAATTTATCTGTTAGGAGTCATATACCGGATATATGTTTATTATACTAAGACAGACTTACCGTCTGTTTTAAAAAATTATCAGTTAAAAGTCACACATCGGATATAGGTTTGGAAAAAAGTTATACTGAAACAAACTAGCCGTCTGTTGCACCTGTAGGAATAAAATACCGGATATAATTCTAGAAATAAAATAAAATGTCACCTTGAAGGTTTTAGAAGAAATAAATAATGTTAGGACTTGTTTAAGGATTAAAGGTCGAATTTTGTCAAATAGTGTCGGTTATATTAAACGTCGAACATTTAATTAATTGAAGTGTCATAATAATTGTAAAACTCGGAAACTA
>JAYMSP010006869.1:0-10902 GCA_036897095.1 Plantago elongata
AATATAATTTTATTATTATAATTTTATCTCATTTTAATGTATAAAAACATTATTCCATATACAAATTATCAAATAACTTATTACATAATTATACTAATCATATAATTCTGACAACCTTAAATATCAATAATTAACTAATATAATATTCATACATATTTTATCAAATCTCAATACCAATTACATCATACTTACATCAATCATTTATCTCTTACACAACCTATATAACAAACCTATAATATCCTATCAAGTTACAATTCTATACCAAACACAATTTTAACAATCTCACTACAATTCTAATATACCATTCAGACATTTAAATTGAGGCATTTAAGTCGCATGTCAATCAGCCCCAAAACCATTAAAGATCAGTAGATCACTAGAAAACATGCAGTGACTTGATAAGTCGTCCCGAACTAAATTAACTTAAAAGCTTTTAGAGTACCGTTGCTTGTGGTTATATGGCTTGACGCTTTTTATTTACTTACGTTTTTAGTTCATTTTATATCATTTATTTAATTTTTGTTTAAATATTTTTTAAGTCGCAGAACACCAATTCTATAATATAATAAAAAAATATATATCGTCACACTAAATATACAATTTTAGATGTGAAAACTATATCATTTACACACTATGATAAACTTTCAGTTGATATGATACAGTTTCTCAGGTCGTTTTTTAAAAAATTTCATTTTTTGGACAGTTTTTTGTAATTTTCTTCACAATTGGGCCTTTGGCGCGAATTTTTCCAAAACAGAAGTATTACGGGCCGGTAACGTGTTGGACAAAACTTTTCAAAAGAGGACCGTTATATCATTTGCATTCTATGATATAATAAAAAACGGTATATCGTCACACTAAATATACAGTTTTAAATGTGAAAATTGTATCATTTAAATACTATATGATATGGTTTCAGTTGATATGATACAGTTTCTGGTTGTTTTTTTAAACATTTCGTTTTCCTTAGTCGTTTTTTGCAATTTTCTTCACAACTGGACTTCTGGCGTGATTTTTTCCGAAGAAAATTTAAGTTAAACATTATTTTTAATTTAAAATATATTTTTGAAACGTATCAAATATTTAGTATAATTAAAATGTGTTTTATATAATTATTTCAACGCATTTTAAGGTGCTCGAGTCTTTATATTTTTTTAAATTTTAACCATTTTTGCTTTATAGTTCTATTTGCGCTCTTGCTCTCGTTCACCTACAGGTGATCTAGGCCCTGAGTGTCATTCTCAAATAACTTAACTAGACTTCTTGTTGTTTGAATGATTAGGTAAGAACTTATACTTGCATTTTACGACTTACAATTCTCTTTCAAACACTTATATAACGTAAGAGACAAAACATACAAATTTTGTATCGATCAAAGGAGATGTGGCAGATGGTTTCAACTCAAGCTAGATAGTAAGGATTGCAATGGGTTATGGAGTGAAAACTTAAGTGCCGTTAGATATATCCTTATTATATTATTGATTTAGACATTAGGTGATTTTGTATGAAGGCTTTTGATGTATTTCAACTTGAATCCGGAGCGTTTTTTATATTCTTAATAACTTTGAACGTTATTAATATAATTTTTTATCATTTAAAAAAATTAAGAATTGCGATGAAGATACAACAATTTTAAGTAAATAATTTTGAATGGAAATAATATAGCTAGAGTTTTCAATTCTACTATATCAGCGTTTACAAACAATAAATTCCACAATCGAATGCAACCACCATCTGCGAATTCCTCTACTTAATTTGGGTGTTTAAATTCGATTATTAATCCATAGACTAATTTACACAACAAACAATTCTTCATTGTATCTTCATCCAAATATCCTAAACTAACCCATGGAGATGTGTAGGTACGTAACTTTTTGAGGGTAATTTGTTGGACGGATTCCCGAGTCTCCTGCCACGTTAGCGGCAGTTTTGGTGCTCATAAGAGTGGATTCGCTCATTGAAGAAGTAAGTTCGCGATAGGGGATGCCTTAGCCAGTACACGCAACGCGGTCGAATTTATGGAAATATCTTGTCTTCATTAATATTTGCATAATTAGTGTTAGGCTCTAGGGTCCTATTTATACTTGCTACCTGACAGTAGTATTTCAGGTAGTCAATTGTTTAAAGGTAATCAAATATTAAAAGAGATATGATGAAATAAGTAAAGATCTACATGCATTATTATCTAGAGAGAATCTAGAAATTTTCTGATTACTCTAGATCTATGGCTCTAAAATATAATCAAAAGATTCTAATGCTTAAAATAAAAGATAATAAAAGTAAATAGAAGATACTCCATCGATATTGGGCCTCGTGACGAACTCTAGCCACTTTTATTAGTGCGGGCCGAACTGGAAGAAAAACGTCTTACACCAAGATGTTTAGC
Source organism: Plantago elongata (assembly GCA_036897095.1). Taxonomy (NCBI): domain Eukaryota; kingdom Viridiplantae; phylum Streptophyta; class Magnoliopsida; order Lamiales; family Plantaginaceae; genus Plantago; species Plantago elongata. The sequence continues at coordinate 2,387 of JAYMSP010006869.1, forward strand.
TACTCATATTCAGGCTACAACTCACAATCAATATATTTGTTCTGGGTTCATCTTCCCGCATGATCGGCTACAAGTTTTAAGAGAAAGTAAATAAAATAGGATATAATGTGATAAAGTAAGAAATAGAGTGAATAAAACATAAGAGATGGTGATAAGGTGGGGAAAAAAATAAATAAAATAGGGGATAAAGCATACCGTGTTTTCCTTAATGAAGTATTACCACATATTGAATATGTGGGTTACACTTTGTACGACGGTGGATGTGGCAGGGTTGCATGATACTTATTTCTATACTTTCTTCGAAAAGATTACAAAAATCGAAGAGGAAACACACTATTATGTTTTTCGCAATTTATGTTTGCTAATACTTTCGGCAAATAAATCAGTTTCATAAACCTTATAAAATCAAGTTATTTATTGTGATGAGCAAAGCACAACAGAACAATAAGCCACTCTCACATACCAATATGGTTGTTATTTTAATATAGATCAGCTTAGATTTTTCAAAAATTTCGCAAAATTTTTGTGCGATTGAGATAATGTCCACCTTTTATCTGACATCAAGTCCGTCGAAGATTTAGTTTCTACTTCGATAGATGTATTCGTAGATAACTACTTTTTGAGGGTGTTCCAGGTGTTGATGATGTGTTAATGGAAGACACTTAGGAGACCTGTTTGCTTTTATATCCATTGTAAACTTCAATTTTGTTTATGTAGTGCTCGGTTTTACATTGAAAACTGAAGTATTTGTTATTATTTTGAAAAAAAGAAGTTATTTACTGGTTCGGTCTAAAAAAAGAAAGAAAAAACTTAAGAAATTTAAAGTAAACATCAATGCCAATGACGGTATTTTTTTTTAATATAACGCCCTTCTGCTGAAAATAATAAGATTTGAGTAATTATTATAAAATTTTGCAAACTCTTTTTTGAGTGATATAAATGAATAGGCACGAAATAAGATGCGAAACAAGCAATAACATTGCAATATAAACAAATGAGACGAACAAACAAGATTAAAGGATATATAATGATAACACACCTTGAGGTGAAAATGAGAAGATTTGAGTAACTATTGTGAAATTTTGTAAAGTGAAACAAATACAAATCGAAATAAGATGCGGTTAGATCCTAAACACACAAATTCGACTGTATCTAGAACGAGTACGATTTAAAAAAATCAATCAGAATCACTAAAATTGTTCAAGTGATATAAAGAAAAGCACCAAGTATAATCACAAGCAACAACACTTGAGCGTTAGCGTGACGTTTTTATTCAAATAGAACCGTGACTTGTACATTGTGCAGATTGTTTTGTACATTCACTTATTGGCGCCTGTTTGCCTATTTATAGTTTCTTTCTTCTTCTGTTAGTTAGTTATTTTCCATTCTGTAAACATTCTTCCAGATTTCAATACACAATTTTCAATTCATCACTTTTCAAAAGTGAGAAATTTAAACTAAACATCAATGACAATGGTGAATGATAAAGAAAACACACCTTTGAATGGAAACGAGAATATTTAATTAACTATTGTGATATTTTGCAGAATTCAAGTGATAAACTACTTATCGCTTCAAGTCATAGAAGAATGCTTATTGTAACCGTGAAACTTGAACAACTGAGAGAATGAAAAATTTTATCCAATATTATTTGGCCAAAAGCCCGTCGAGTTGATTCTACCCAATCACTCCTATTTGTAGTCATCCACCCCAGGCGACCACTGTGGTGGAGCCTTAGGCCAAAACCACTCCTATTTGTAGTCATCCACCCCAGGCGGCCACTGCGGTGGAGCCTTAGGCCAAAACCACCGTGGTAAAATGGGTTCTCCCTTGTGCCGACCCCTTCATCTATGTTTTAGTTAGCTATGTTGGCATGCCACACACCCTTTTACATATATACACAAAGTTTCACAAGAGACGACCTCTACATAATTTATAATGTTTCAAACAATATAAATAATATGTATAATTGACTATTTTATTATTTTGTAGGTATTACGTATATTCTTATTGTTCATAATAAAACCCTAAAGTTTTTTTCTTATAATATATGGTAATATTTGCCCGTTAATTTTAGTATCTTAAGAATATCGTCTCTTAATAGATATATTCTTATAATATTGTATTTTTTAAACAATAAAAAATTAATTAAACACAATTTATGATCCTGAACATGAACAACTATACGTAATATTTTCTAATCCAGTCATTTCTCACAACCGTTAATGTTTATGGTTAACCATTAAAAATAGTCTAATGCTTCTATATATGAACTCGATTGTTTGTATGGTATGAGGTAAAATGTAATGGTAAAAATTTGTGAAAGTTCAGTTTTTATGAATGTCATGCAATGCAATATGGTATACTAATTGTGTGGATTTTTTTGTGTAAATTGATGATTTTATTTATGTATAACTTGTCTATTGTTATAATATTAATTATGTAACTGAATCTTTTTATGATTCTTAAAACTTTTCGAACTCTGGAGAGTTTCTTAGAAAGAAAAAATAGTGGGGCTTTTTATGTAGAATGGTTCAATCTTTTAATGAAGAAAATTAGAAAATTAATTAGCGATCTACAGTGCTTTGATACTACGTTCATGAACATGGATCAGTTTAACATTAAATTAGGGCTTTCGCTTTCATGGCTGAAGTACAATGAATCGTTTCGAAGGCCCTTTTGAATTTGTGAAGTTGCCCAAATACACATGCTGCTAATTGCTACACCTTCAGTCCACTTCTAACAATTTGTTTGAGGCAATAAAGCAAACAGATAAACTGCATCACATTAACACCGGAACAGGTGATTCCTCGTTGACAATTTAATTCATTTCTATCGCATCTTTTGATCATGTGTTGCATTAATCAGAATATCTGTTAGCTAGCTTATGCATTATGTAGGAATGTAGTGTTAGTTAAAATAAACGTAATTTAAAGATAGAACAAACAGAACGAATTAAAACGCCTTTAGTATTTGGAATCGAGACTTGTATTTGCGCAGATTCCTTAAAGCAAATACACCCTCTCACATATGGTGTTTGAGACGTCGAGCGTTTGCCTCCCAGGATACAACGATTAGCTAAAATCACTAGCAACACAAGCTAGCAATTCCCAGCGAACTGGAGCTGGTGCTCGGTTTATGCGAAAATAGGGAAGGAGGAAGAACAGTAAGATGAAGAAGATAAAGGCTTTTGTGGTGTGTTCCTTCCTTACTCATTCTAAGATCAATTTATAAGTGAGAAGGAGACTGTTGAGTCTTGTAACAACTTAAAAATAATTGAGCTTAATTACATAAATCAAATTTGTCAACTAATGACAGTATTAATCCTTTTGTAACTCCTGGCAGTTACAAAGTCACACAACCAGTCAAAAAAATCTGGAAGGTTTCGACTAGACCAAGTAGCAAAACGTGGCTCGCACGGGCCAACCAGCTTGTGCCTATTTCGGTCCGGCATTCGTGTATGCAGGTCGCCCGCGCACCTGCTTGCACCCTAGTCCCATTAGTTTCAGTACAAATCTGGCCATGATTTGCACCCCCCTGCGTGCCCTCGTAGAGTTTTCCACAACCTTAACATCACACTTGAACAAGTAATATTGTGTAATTGGTTATAAACTAGTAAAAACTTGCATGTGCTAGCAATGTGGTAACTTTTCAACTTTGAGCACTTACTCCTCACTAATCCAATGTGTGTTTTGGGCATACAATATATCAATTCAAAGCTCTCACATAGTAGCTTACGACTATATATATTTTATTTACTTCATTAACGAATAATTAAGAAGTGGTCTCCTAGCAAACAAACCCCATAAGACATAGTTTACAACAATTTTCTTCAAAACTTCCAACAATCAATCGCCCACATGAAGAAAACTTCATGTCGCATAATCCTTTGATCGAATATCTGTATAGGGTAGGTAGGTGTTGCCACCTTTGAGCCCTCTCTTGTATGAATACACTTTATTTACTGGCTGGCAGTAGACACGATGTCCTTGAACTGCTCTGCCGTTTGAGTAAACGATAGTGCATTGCACACATGTTCTCTCTAGCATCGTTCCATTCTTATTGTTGTGTTCATTTTGACCATGAAACACCTTTCCTAGTTCTGCAAGAGTATGCAAGAATTCGGGATCCAATTCTTGTTGAAGCGGCCCACATTTCACTCTTACATAGGTGATTATGTATCACATGTAACTATATTACTAATATGAATCATTAAAACCTTCATGGTTAACCTCGTTATGTTCCATAATTATATAGGTAAGACCCCCACAATGAACTCCTCATTGATGCAATTAGGTTATCCCTTTGAACCTAGCTCTTGGAATCTCCAGTCAACTAGGTTGGGTTTTCCTTTGCATCGATTATTAGTTAAAGTCTTCAATCACATTCCAGCGCCAGACTTTACTATCATATCAAGATTTAACCCCTTGGTTAACGGATCCGCTAAATTATCTTTAGACTTCACAAATTCTATAGAGATAACCCCAGTTGTGAGAAGTTGTCTAATGGGCTTATGTCTACGACGTATGTGTCTAGACTTACCATTATACATATTACTTTGTGCTCTACCAATTGCAAATTGGCTATCACAATGTATACATAAATCTGGCACAGGTTTAGGCCAACTCGGAAGACTTTTCAAGAAAATGCGTAGCCACTCAACTTCCTCTCCGCAAGAGTCTAACGCAATAAACTCGGCTTCCATCGTGGATCTTGCTATGACAGTCTGTTTAGAAGACTTCCAAGATATTACTGCTCCCCCGAATATAAAAACATACCCACTCGTGGATTTATCATTCTTAAAATGAGAGATCCAGTTGGCATCCGCATATCCTTCCAACACAAGAGGATATCTAGCATACTGCAATCCAAGATCCCGAGTAAATCTCAAATACTTTAACACTCTCATTATTGCATTCCAATTATTTTCTCCTGAATTTTTCGTGTAACGACTCCGTTTGCTTACTACAAAAGCAAGGTCTGGCCTTGTGCAGTTCAAGTACATTAGGCTCCCGATAATTAATCTTAGAGTACTCAAATTGAGACACTCCCAAGCCATTGTTCTTCGCAAGATGAACACTTGGGTCCAATGGCGTTCTAGCTGTTTCAACACCATCATTGTTAAAATTTCCAAGAATCTTGTCCACATAGTGAGACTGATTCAACATCAAACCATTCGGTGTCCTGATAATCTGAATTCCAAGGATTACATCAGCTAGTCCATGCCTTTCATATCAAATTTGGATCTTAACATATTCTTCGTAGATTTGATCATTTTATCATCACTCCCAATGAGAAGCATGTCGTCTACATAAAGACATAAAATGACATAGCCATTTTGCATTTCCTTTATGTACACACATTTGCCACTTTCATTAATGACAAACCAATTCTCCATCATGACATTATCAAACTTCTTATGCCATTGTTTTGGTGCTTGTTTCAAGTCATACAAAGACTTCACCAATTTACAAACCTTTGTTTCCTGACCGGGTGTAGAAAAACCTTCTGGTTGTTCCATGTAAATTTCTTCTTCTAAATCACCATTTAGAAAAGCAGTCTTCACATTCATCCGATGCACTTCAAGATTGTGTAAAGAAGCAAACAAAATAATCATCCAAATAGATGTTATCCTTGACACAGGAGAATATGTGTCAAAATAATCCCGACCATGTTTTTGGTGATACCCTTTAATCACCAGTCGGGCTTTATACTTATCAATAGTTCCATAGGCCTTCAACTTTCTCTTGAAAATCCACTTTTAACCACGTGGTTTGCTTCCCGGAGGAAGATCCACTAGCTCCCAAGTATGATTTTGTAAAATCGACTCAATTTCACTATTGATTACCTCTTTCCACAAGGGTCCTCCCGTAGAGATCACAGCCTCTTGGTAATTTTGAGGTTCGCTCTCTAGCATGTAAGTCAAAAACTCATGACCAACGCATTTTTCTGTTCTTGCTCGTTTGCTACGTCTTGGTTCAACCTCTTCTTTATAACTTTTTGCATTGTCCTTTTGTTTGTCATCATGTATGCGTTTAGAAGAGTTGCTAGCAACATCTTCTACCTTTCTACATGGAAACACATCTTCAAAGAATGAAGCATTTCGTGATTCCATTATTGTGTTCTTGTGTATATCTGAAATTTCAGATTTCACCACCAAGAATCGATAAGCACTACTGTTATGTGCATATCCAACAAATATGCAATCAACAGTTTTAGGTCCTACCTTAACCTTCTTAGGTAAAGGCACCATCACCTTAGCAAGACACCCCCACACTCGCAAGTGTTTATAAGAAGGAGCTCGTCCATGCCACAACTCATAAGGGCTCTTATCAACCTTCTTTTTCGAAATTTTATTCAAAATGTAGTTGGCTGCCAAAACAGCTTCACCCCACATTCCTTGATTCATTCTAGAAGTGATTAACATGTCATTCATCATTTCCTTTAAGGTACGGTTCTTCCTTTCCGCAATGACATTTGTTGTGGTGAGTAGGGAGCAGTTATCTCGTGCTTAATACCACTACAGGCACACAACTGTTCAAGTGGAGAAACGTATTCCCCACCACAATCACTCCTCATCACATTAATCTTCTTGTTAAGTTGATTCTCAACTTCATTCTTATAGAGAACAAACTTCTTTATAGCTTCATCTTTACTTTTAAGAAGATACACATAGCAAAACTTAGTGCTATCATATATAAAAGTTATGAAAAACTTGTTTCCTCCAGGTGTTGGAGTTCATTTCAAATCACATACATCAGTATGTATCAAATCAAGAGGTTGTGTATCTCTCTTAATCGATTTAAAAGAAGTTCGTGTCAACTTTGCTTCAATGCACGTTTCTCATTTGGTTGACCCATCAATATGAAATGTTGGTAGACATTTTAACTTAAATTAGTTAACGCGAACTATCATAATTATCATGTCCAAGTCTACTATGCCACAAATTAAAAGACTCAAGCAAGTACGCAGAATTCATAGCTTTCCCATTAGCATTAGCATTGGTGTTAACAACCATTACATTGATTTTGAACATGCATTCGGTTATATAACCGTGACCAATATAGTGACCATTTTTGGTCATAGTAAGCTTATTAGACTCTAGAACAATACGAAAGCCATGTTGGATCAGAAGAGAGTCAGAAACCAAATTCTTCCATATCTCAGGAGCATAGAGCACGTTGTTCAAGGTCAGCTTGAGCCCATATGTCATCTTCAAAATCACAATCCCACGACCCTTAACGCTGCAGGTAGCAGAATTCTCCATGTACAATTTTTCACCAGCCTCAGTTTCATCAAGATGAGCAAACACATCCATGTTGAAGCAAACATGCCTAGTAGCTCTAGTATCAATGAACCATTCTCTAGGGTGAGAATCAATCAGATTCACCTCAGAAACCACAACAACAAGGTCCAAAGCAACAACTTCAACCATTTGGCCTAATTCTTCTTTTTCGGTTTACGACAATCAGCAGACTTGTGGCCAACAGTGCCACAATTGAAGCACTTGCCATTGAACTTCTTTTTCTCAACTCCCCAAGTTGGCTCGGATTGAACCCCTTTGAAGCAGTCTTCTTCTTGTTCTTCCCATGCTCAACTAGATTAGCTCTATCATCCGGACGTGGGTCGTTAGGAACATAACCAGACTCCCTAGCAGAAACACGATTATCTTCCTTAATTATGAGCCGAACAATCAACTCTTCAAAGTTCATCTCCTTTTGTTTGTGCTTCAAATAATTCTTGAAGTCCTTCCAAGCCGGTGGCAGTTTCTCAATCATAACATCTACTTGGAAAGCCTTTGGCAGCTTCATGCCTTCAACACTGATCTCATGATAGATCACTTGCAACTCTTGAACCTGAGAAATAACATATTTAGAGTCAACCATCATGTAGTCCAAGAATCGTCCAACTATAACCTTCTTGGCTCCAGCATCCTCAGTCTTATACTTTTTGTCCAAAGACTCCTACAGCTCTTTGGCAGTTTTCATTGAACCGTACACATTATATAGGGCATCAGACAACCCATTCAGCACGTAATTCCTACAAAGGAAATCCACGTGGTTCCACACATTAATTGCCCTTGTCACATCAATGTTCATCTTAGCACTGATCTCACCATCAGGAGCTTTTGGAGCATCCTTGGTGAGATAGCTAGCTAGACCAAGCGTGGTCAAATAGAACAACATCTTTGGTTGCCATATTTTGAAATGCAACCATGTGAATTTTGCAGGCTTTTCAGCATGGCTAGCAGGAATCAAAAAGGTCGATCTGTTAGGAATATCTTTTAGTGTTATCAATCACCATGTAACTTATCTTTAGTACAGAAAGGTGAGTACTACTGTCGGTTCACTTGAACATTGTAAAGAGGAAATTACTTAGTATGTTAGTCTAGTTAAACTTGTATTAGGATTGTTTAGGTCTCTGAATGTAATTTTTATGTTTCGAAGAAGGCCATGAAGAAGGATCCTAGCAATGGAGTTTAATCTAAGATTTGAAGACTGAAGATTGCGCGAGTT
>JAYMSP010006870.1:0-10902 GCA_036897095.1 Plantago elongata
AATATTATATTTAATTTTGAGTATTATAAATATTTCGTGATAATAATAAAAAATAATTATATTAAATGAAATGGATGAGTGGGTGGGGGTCATGGATAAACTTGATTTATGTTAAAAGGTTGGGTGTGTGTAAGGGTGGATATGTGGATGAAAGAGAAATTAATTATTTATTGGAATAGTGAAATGTTGGGTCGGTATGAATGTTATTGATAATTATGGTCTCAGAAGACATCTGGACAGCAGCTGGTGGTGCGGCACCCGTTCCTATCAGATCTAGCCTTACGCACCAATTCCCGAAGCTACATCTCTTTCTTCTCCTTCTCTTCAACATTATTTCCTTCTGAACCTTCCATCGCATAATAACAACTTCTCTTACACTCTGTTTTGCAAAATATAAAGGTTCATATAACTTTGCAAAATTATCATTAATCTAAATATCGTGAAGTTCATGACCATCTACAGCCAGACTCTTATCCAAAGGAATTGATGCGGACGCTTGTCCAAAGGAATTGTGTACCCATTTGGATTCTTTCAATTAGAGACTGGGTTTGTAGGTCGATAGAGAAGGAGATATAGTATTCATGTGGCTGTGTGTTTGGCCTGTGGTGAATTTACCTGCTGGCTAAATCTGGTCGAGAATGAATCGATTCTACATATTGAATTGATGAATTTATGGATTCAAATTTAAGGTTCATGAAGGGGAATTTAAATTTAGGGTTCACCTGTTAATTCACTTAATGTGAATTGGGAAATTTTAATTTAAAATTCATTAACCTTGATTATGACTTGATTATGAGCAATGTGAATTTTGTCTAATTATAATGTTTAAGACTATAATTATTTACAAATTATATAAAAAATGTTTTTAATTATTTCTTTTGAGTAATTAATGGAAAAAATAAATTCAAATAACAATTAGCGGTTGAGGGCGATAGAAATTGATAATTGAATGCGATATGGAGTAATGATTGAGTGTGATAGTGAGCGATGTACACATATCATACATCGACTGACAATAGTCAGGACGACACTGACGGTAGAAAATCTGGTGTTAGGTTGCCAAGATTTAGCATTCAGGTTTCTGACATTTTCAATGTATGGATTAACTGCAACACTAATTTGATTAACCGCAACACCAAAAGTTAGTAATTTAACAAAAATGTCCACATACTCAAATTGAACCTTATAAAATGAATGAAAAATTAAAATAGCTTATTTTTAAATACTGAATATAATAAATATATACTAAATAAATACTATTAAACATAAATTAAAAATAATTGAATTAAGATTTTAGAAAAAGTATTTGATTTATATTAATAATTTAAACTTAATGTTATTAATTTCGAAACAATGAAATATTTATATATGAATATGATTTATATACAAAACTTGTCTTTAAAAAATTTAAAGAAGAATTTAAAAAATCTAAAAAAACCCATGTGGAATATATGGCCAGCTTCAAAACCGGCCATATTTAATTATGGTGGGTTTTGAAATCGGCCAAATGTAAATATGGTCGGTTTTAACACCAGCCATAACCGGTGTGACCGGTTTTTGTATTTATTTCTTTTTACTTTTTGAAATTTATATTAAATTGAAAACTTAAATAAAATCATTCTTTATTATTGTTTATACAGTTATATAAATATATAAATTAATCGGTACACGAATAGCTTCATATATTGAATGTTTACCAATAACGTTATGAACATGAATACAAAATATTACATGCCTAAGATAATCAAGTCGAAGTAATACAATATGACTTGAATGTGAAATACCATAGTAATACAATGTGAAACATTATTATGGACCTATTATACAATCTTTGAAGTGTTCACAAATTTCAACAAGAACATTGTAAACGACATCGTAGTTCATATAATTCCTTTGTTGTTTAGTAATGCGGCGAAGCATTGCCAAGAGCCATTCGTATTCTCCACAAACAAAATACACATAATAACCCCTTTTTGAGATTGCAAACGTGATGTATGTATATACGACAATGTATATAGTGAATGTATTTGAACATACAACACGAGGATCAAATAGTCTCGGTTCATATTGTTGCACTCGAGTAAAATTTTTTGGGCTGGTCACTTGCATATGCATCCTTTCTTGAAACCAGGCATCGTACGTTGCAAGTGTTTCACCTCTGAAATGCACTCGAATTGTGTGTTCTTCGAAATTAAATAGAACGTGACTAAAATTCACGAAAAAGTCTATCTTAGAATAAGAACATCGATAGGATGAGGGATTCGGTGGCCAATTTAGTTGGTTTGGTTTAATGACATTTACAGGAATTCTTTGAGGGTAGTCGAACTGCCGCATCTCACTGTCAGGCATGTAAGCCTATGTGGTCCTCAAGCACTGCATAACTCCCCTATAATGAGATATCGGAACTTGTTCCTCTGTCGTGACTCAAAACGGTGTCCATTGCACCTATGAAATGACGTGTCAGTGACATGATTATATAACTACATAACGATTGAAACTTAATGAAGGCAAGCGTGTTAATAACTTCAAACATACTTCATTCATAGAGAAATTGTCTAGTGCACTTATGTGCATGACATGTTAAGTTGTTTGATCCTGAATGACAATTCCCAAGTTCCATGCTTCAAAGGTTGGAAAATACTTGTATATCCACCCCAGAAATAATACAAGGACTAAATAAAAAATTAAATTTTTATGTAAAGTATATGTAGAAATGTATATATAATATAGTGCGAGCAACACTGGACAAGTGTTAGACATCCATCTAGCTGATTCAAGTTTATACGTGTTGCAATTCTCGATTGTCTAATTGATTTGCAAGTACAGCATCTCTGCACGCATATAAGTTAACCTCCTTCAGATTATGTAGGAACATGAGATAACCGACGAGAACTCTATGAACACTCTTGTCAACAAATAAATGTGCCCACCAACCACAACAAGTACAAGATAGAATGTGATTCTGGTGGAAGAATATGTGATCTCAATGCTTCCTCAATGCGCTTACGCTTGAAACCAACACTTTTGTAGCGACTATGTAACATTTCTTCACTAATTTGCATGTGAGTTGACAATGCAACCTTCGACTCAGCCGGTGTGATCATGAGCTTTAGCGGACAACCACAAACATGAATACCTAATAAACCGTGTACATCATGAAGTGTTATAGTCATCTCACCAAATGGCATGTGGAAGCTATTAGTTTCTGGATGCCACCGTTCAACAAATGCACTAATCAAAGGCATGTCGATCTTCGGGTTCATCGCAGTCGGTAAGTGTGACAGACTATTGTTGTTGACAAAATGGGTGATGCCAACGTGTAAAAGTTCTTTAAAATATTTTAAGGAATTTACCTTGTGAAATGCCTCAAGAATATCGTGATCCTGCGGATATGTATGAAAATACTAAATAAGAATCCTCAAATAGTTAAGAACTTGATAAGTAACATTGTAGTCAATTTTAAATGACTTACATTTCCTATCTAAATTGAGTAAGCGATGTGCCCTAAAAACTGTTCTAGTGACTCTGGATTAGTAGGGCCTCCATGAATTCCTTGTGTTAGTTCTCCTCTTGGTTGTTTCGAATTTATACTACCATCACTAGGGTCTTCGGCCCTCTACATCCTTTGTGATTCTCCGCCTACACACGCCCTTCTGGAGTACGATCACCAAAACCATGATACGGAGATGCACTGTGCCGAGGGGGTTCATGATTGGATTGATTTCTGACATCCATGTATGGAGATGTATTGTACTGGTGGGGGTCATGACTGGATTGATTTCGAGCACTACCACCAAAACCCATGTACGTAGATGCACTGTATTGGAGGGGGGGGGGAGTGAATGGACGTACATCTGCCTCATAATTGGCGCCGTCTTGATAGGAGTCCTCCTCTTGATGAGGTAAACCCTTTGAATTCATATAGCATAATCCGTATGTACTGATTCGAAGATGCACTGGTACGAATCCAATCCCGTCAGTAGAGATTGATTGGAACCGGCCGATTGATGCAATGTTTTGTCCCTCTTTGCTCTGGCTGAAGCGACTAGACCCCTTATTTTGCCACAGATGTTGTTAAGCCGTCCAAAATACTTATCCATTGATACCTCTGGGGTATCCCTCGTGGTGCACTTCCCACGTTTATTTTCGGCATCACCATATTTTTTGGATGCACTACCCTTCAACTAGTTGAACATGATTGTAAAAATGTGAGATAGATTCAACAAAAATTAATGTTAACTAAGGTGTTTGTAAGTGATAAATTAGAACGGGGAATATGATCATTTTATAGCCATCTCTATGGATTACTCCCAAAATCATCATTTCGGACTGGACACACCATCAATCCATTCTTCCCATGCTTCCCAACATCATCATTTTCGCCTGGTCCCACCATCATTATCACACTTCCAACATCATCATTCATTCCCAACACCATTCATAGTTTAAATCTCCGCTCAAATTCCTTCTCCCACACTTTAAATACTAAACAATTAACCAAACACTTCAAATACACATTTTGATATTATGAGTTCGACATAATCTGATACAGACCCTGGTTCAGTTAGCTTTATGACTTCCTTAGAGAATACATCTGACGATGAGTATGAATTTCTCGTTGACACATAGATATTTGTAAACGACCTGACTTATACAGGTCGAGTACATGCAAAAAACTGGGTTCACGAAAGAGGATGACAAAACAATATGTTTTTTGCCATCTCCCATTCTAAAAAAAAACATGTGGACATGGCATGTGAGGAAGGTGGTTCATATTATAGGGTCACGATGACATGGGATGTGGAAGCAAATCACATGAATTATGCATGGAGTAAGTAGATTGGTTGTCATTTTCAGGTCAAACTGCATGAGACGACACCGGACGAGTGGATATATTTGATATCCAAGAGGGTCACGACATACACAATCACCGGATCGGGAATTACTCATAGGGACACATGTCAACTGCAAGGTTGACGGAGGCATAGTACGTGCGAGTCATTGATATGTTGCAGACCAGAATGACACCTACATACATACAATAGTCCATTTTTAACTCAAAGTCGTGTTTTCAAAAAATGTTAGTCGATTACGACACATCTGCAATGCTGACCAGAAACATCAAAGACATGAGATGGAAGGCGTGGATGCAATGGATTATTTCTTTCACGTGTTGAATAAAGACTCTTATAGATTTCGTTGCAAAAAAGTGCAGGGCAGTGACGTGATGGAGCAAATCTTCTTAACCCATCTGAATACGAAATCATCACTACGTTTGTTCCCGCAAGTGATGATCATGTATGCAACCTACAAGGCGAACTTGTACAACATGTCTCTAGTGAAAGTTATTTGCATTGTACCAATAGGGAAAAACTATCACATAGCCTTCACTTTCATGTCAAATGAGAAAACTACAAGTTATGTGTGGGAACCCACACAATTGAGAGAATTGTTTGATGAATGTGCAATTGAGGAGATATTTCCAGAAGCATTACACTTGTTGTGTAATAGGCACATAGTAAAGGATATTCACGCATATGTAGCCAAACTATTGCATTTGAAAGACTATGCCCACGATGTGACTATAAGATGGAGTAAAATTGTGAAACCAAAGACTCTGGAGGCATATGCGAGAGCTGTTGCAGCATTTGCCGAGTCCTGGCATAGGACACAGAGGGTCATGGAATATGCACGGACGACATGGTTGAACCCATACCATGATCGATTTGTGCGCACTTGGACTAAACGCATTTTACACTTTGATGCTGACACGACCAACAGGTAACTCCAATTTATCCTCGTAATACGATTTGGTTACATGTATTTGTTTGTAACTACTTTCGTATAGTTAAATGTACATGGCGATTTATGCCCAACTTATATTCACAATTGTAAATTGGGCAGGGTGGAAGGTGTGCACGCTATCTACAAGAAGTAGTTGGGAAGAGCAAACTCAAAGTTCCACATAACATTCCAAAGCTGCATGAAATGCTCGAACTTACATACAATGAAATTCGCTCTCAGTTTGAGAAATATACAACGGTGCGTCAACATGGAACTAGAAGGGGAATCTATCGTAGGCTCGATGGTATGGTATCACATTGGGCAGTCGATCGATCTAATGAATGTGGAACATAATAGAGTTCAACGCGTTGAATGCGATCATGCATTGCGTACAAGTTATGGGCTACCCTCATGCAAAATGTACTGGAAATGTTGTACAAGGAGGACCATCTCCCCGAATAATGATCAACATCTTCTGGTTAACAGTACACGTGGGGGAACCATAGGGGATCCGACAGCAGAATATACTGGACTAGTTTGCTGACTATGTGAGGGACCATGGGAGGGTGCGACTGGGAAGGAATTGAAGAGTTATCATGAAGATGTCAGTGCGTTGGTAGGACAACAATACACAAATGTGGAGTAGCCACTTAGACCTCCTCCAACATCTAGAAGACTCCCTCAAGCAACAGGGAACATGTTCTCGTCTAGTTGGGAGGACAGTCCTCCCAATCAATCTAGGAGGATCCCGCCCAACAACAACAGACTAGGTACAAATTCCAGTAACGCTAGATCATTTCAATATCTGCCTCAAATGTTTCCACAGACTATTCACTGGATAGAGGTTAACATGATGTCGTAGGCGATGGAAACTGTGGATATAGTTATCTAGAACATCTACATTACAGTGAACAAGATGAGTGGCCCCAAATCAGGGTGGATCTCATTGGCGAGTTGATGCTCAACATCCATCTTTACATACGGGAGCTGGGGGAAGGCCAGGTGGTGGAAGTTGACAATGCATTGCAATGGTTTCTTGGACCTTGTCCTTTAGCTAACTATTATACACGACTAAATATGGGCTCCGTCACGGCTACGTTCTATCAACGGGTTTTGACCTGCTACAACATGAATGGTGCTTTAACATACTTGCCCCTGGAATGTCGTTCTGACCATGAGCCTCTGAAATGAAGGTTATGTGATAGTTTTGCCTAGTTGGTACAATGTCTATAACTTCCACCAGAGGCATGATGTACAAGTTCGTCTTGTAGGTTGGATCCATGAACATCACTTGCGGTCGTATTTGGATGGTTAAGAAGATTTGCTCCATGACGTCGGTGCCCTGCACTTTTTTGCAACGACATATACAAAAGTATTTTTTCACAATGTGAAAGAATTAATCCATTGCATCCATGCCTCCCATCTCATGTGGTTGATGTTTTTGGTGTCGTAACCGACTGATGTTTCTTGGAAATTCGACATTGAATTGAAAAATGATTGTTGTATCTAAGTGTCATTCCGGTCCGCAACATATCAATGACTCCCATGTACTCTGCCTCTATCAACCTTGCAGTTGATGTGTGGCACTATGAGTAATTCCCAATCCGCTGATTGTGTATGTCGTGACCCTCTTGGATATCAAATATATCCACTCGCCTGGTGTCGTCTCATTCAGTTTGACCTGAAAAGGACAACCAATCTACTTATCCATCCGGAATTCATGTGCTTTACTTCCACGTCCCTTGGCATCTTCACCCTATAGGAACCACCTTCCTAACATGCCATGTACACATGTTTTTTTTTAGAATGGGAGATTGCAAAAAAACATATTGTTTTGTCGTCCTCTTTCGCGAAGCCAATTTTCTGCATGTACTCGACTTGTATGAATCAGGCCGTTTACAAATATCTATGGGTCGATGATAAATTCATACTCATCTTTAGATGTCTCCTCTTAGGAAGTCATGATTAAAGCTAACTGAACCATGGTCGGTATTGGATTCTGACGAACTCATAATGTCGGAATGTGTATTTCAAGTGTTTGGTTAATTGTTTAGTATTTAAAGTGTGGGAGAATGAATTTGAGCGGAGATTTAAATTATAAATGGTGTTGGGAGTGAATGATAATGTTGGAATTGTGATAATGACAGTGGGACCAGACTGAAATGATGATGTTGGGAAGCATGGAATGCATAAAATGATGGTGGGACCAATTATTGAATGATGATGTTTGGGAAGCATGGGAAGAATGGATTGATGGTGTGTCCAGTACGAAATAATGATTTTGAGAGTGATCTGTAGAGATGGCTATAAAATGATCATATTCCCCGTACTAATTTATCACACTTACAAACACCTCAGTTAACAATAATATTTGTTGAATTTATCTCATATTTTTACAATCATGTTCAACTGGTTGAAGGGAAGTGCATCCAAAAAAGATGGTGATGCCGAAAATAAACATGGGAAGAGCACCACGAGGGATACCCCGGAGGTATCAGTGGATAAGTATTCTGGACAGCTTAACAACATCCGTGGCAAAATGAGGGGTCCAATTGCTGCTTCAGCCGGAACAAAGAGGGACAAACCATTGCATCAATTGGTCGGTTCCTATGAATCTCCACCGGCGGGATGGGATTCGTACCAGTGCATCTCCGAATCAGTACATACGAATTATTCTATATGAATTGAAAGGGGTTTACCACATCAAGAGGAGGACTCCTATCAAGACGGAACCGATATGAGGCATATGTACGTCCATTTAATCTCCCCCCCCCCCAATACGGTACATCTATGTACATGGATGTCAGTGGTAGTGCTCGAAATCAATCCGGTCATGATCCCCACCGGCACAATACATCTCCATACATGGATGTCGGTGGTAGTGATAGGATTCGGTTCAATCATGAACCCTCCTCGGCACAGTGCATCTCCGTATCTTGATTTCAATAGTCGTATTCCAGGAGGGCGTGTGGAGGCGGAGAATAACAAAGGATGCAGAGGGCCAAAGACCTTAGTGATGGTAGTATAAATTTGAATCAGCAGAGAGGAGAACTAACACAAGGTATTTATGGAGGCCCTGCTAATTTAGAGTTATTAAAAGGGTTTTTAGGCCAAATCGCTCAATCAATTTGGATAGAAAATGTAAGTTCTTTTAAAATTGACTACATTCTTACTTATCAATTCTTATCTATTTGGGGATTATTATTTATTATTTTTTACATATCCACAGGATCGCGATATTTTTAGGCATTTCACAAGGCTAATTCCTTAAAATATTTTAAAGAACTTTTACTCGGTGGCGTCACCCATTTTGTTA
The DNA here is from genome assembly GCA_036897095.1 of Plantago elongata. Taxonomy (NCBI): domain Eukaryota; kingdom Viridiplantae; phylum Streptophyta; class Magnoliopsida; order Lamiales; family Plantaginaceae; genus Plantago; species Plantago elongata. Next base: position 9,101 of record JAYMSP010006870.1, read on the forward strand.
ACAATAGTGGTCTATCACACTTGCCGACTACGATGAACCCAAAAATCAACATGCCTTTGATTAGTGCATTTGTCGAATGATGGCATCTGGAAACTAATAGCTTCCACGTGCCATTTTGTAAGATTACTATAACGCTTCATGATGTATACTATTTATTAGGTATTCCTGTTTGTGGTCGTCCGCTAAAGGTCATGATGACACCGGCTGAGTTGAAGGTTGCATTGTCAACTCACATGCAAATTAGTGATGAAATATTGTGAAGTGGCTACAAAAGTGTTGGTTTCAAGCGTAAGAGCATTGAGGATGGTCATCACATCTTTATTTGTTGACTAGTGTTCTCATCGGTTATCTCCCGTTCCTACTTAATCTGAATGAGGTTAACTCATATGTGTGAGGAGTTGATGTACTTGCAAATGAGTATAGACAATTTGGAATTGCAACACGTGTAAACTCCAGGTTTGCTCGCACTATATTATATGTACAATTTTTTACATATACTTTACATAAAAATTCAATCTTTATTTAGTCTTTGTACTTTTTCAGGGGTGGATATACAAGTATTTTCCAACCTTTGAAGCATGGAACTTGGGAAGTGTCGGTCAGGATCAAACAACTCAACACGTCATGTACATAAGTGCACTAGAGAATTTCTCTATGAATGAAGTATGTTTGGATTTATTAACACGCTTACCTTCATTAAGTTTTAATGGTTATTGTAGTTATATAATCATGTCACCAACACGTCATTTCATAGGTGCAATAGACACCATTTGGAGTCACTGCGGAGGATCAAGTCCCTATCTCTCAATATAGGGGAGTTATCTAGTGCTTGAGATCACAGAGGCTCACATGCCTGACCGTGAGATGCGGCAGTTCAGCTACCCTCACAGAATTCCTGTAGATGTCATCAAACCAAACCAAGTCAATCGGCCACCAGATCCCTCTTCCTATCGATGTTCTCACTATGAGACAAACATTTTTCTGAATTTTGGTCACGTTCGATGTAATTTCGAAGAACACACAATTCGAGTGCATTTCGGAAGTGAGACACTTGCGGCATATGATGCATGGTTTCAAGAATGGACGTGACCCGCCCAAAAAGTTTTACTTGGGCGCAACAATTTGAACCGAGACTAATGGATCCTTGTGTGGTACGTTTCAAATACATTCAATATATACACTGTCACATATACATATATCACGTTTGCAATCTAAAAAAGGGGTTCCAATTCGTGCATTTGATTGTAGAGAATACAATGGCTTTGGGCTATGCTTCGCCGCATCACTATACAACAAAGGAGTTATATGAACCACAATGACGTTCACAACGTTCTTGATGAAATTTGTGAACACTTCAAGGATTGTATAATAGGGCTATAATATATTGTTTCACATTGTATTACTATGATATTTCATATTGAAATCGTATTGTATTATTTCAAATTTAGTATGTTAGGCATGTAATATTTTTATTCAAGTTCGTACCGTTATTAGTAAACATACAATATATGAAGTTATTCGTGTACCGGTTATTTTATATATTTGTATAACTATATAAAAATGATAAAAATTAATATTATTTAAAATTTCAATTTAATATATATTAAGAAAATAAATATAAAACTCGGTTATGAAACCGGCCAAATTTATGGCCGTCTTTGAAACGGCCATATATTAATGTGGCAAGTTTTGAAACCGGCCAGATGGCTTTTATGCATTTTATTTTATTTATTCTTTAACTTTTTTAAATTAAATTTTACATAAATCATCTTCATATATATATATATATATATATATATATA
>JAYMSP010006871.1:0-10898 GCA_036897095.1 Plantago elongata
GCAACAAACCTAGAGACGTAAGATACCAAGGTGACACCGGTGTGGTGCCAACCGTAGGGACTCCGATGCTCAAGTCAATAATGAAACAAAGAATAAATAAATTGATAATGAGAGAGATGGAGATGATGGATGTCGACTTATCCTGTTGACGGTTCGGCGAAGATGGAATGGATACCGACAGTATGCTAGCTGACTGTGTGAAGGGAAGCTAGCTAATGATCGTCGATAAGCAAGGTAGGATGAGATGCTAGCTAATGATCATTGAGTGAGAGGAGATCGATTGATTGCTAGGGTTTTTTTGTAGTTGGAATGAGATGCCTTCCTTCTTCCGCCTGCCTTCCTATATAGACCATTCAACCGTTATAGTCCGTACCCACCTCTCCTATCTTTCGGGCCTGGAGTGGTTTTTTGGGCTGACTCAGTCTAGTTGGTTGCTTACTGACTGACTGTGTTAGGCATGCGACGTGGGTCGGTCAATCCGTTGGGCTAACATGGTTGGCCTTGCGAATTGGGTTGGATGAATCCCAAGTCGGTTGAATTCGTTTTAGGTAGATTGGGCGAGTCGGTCAGATAAGGTGGGCTCGCATGTCTATCAGACTCGCCAAGCGTGTTGGCTCGCATGTCCGTCAGACTCGCCAAGCGTGTTGGCTCGCATGTCCGTCAGGCTCGCCAAGCGTGTTGGCTCGCATGTCCGTCAGGCTCGCCAAACGTGTTGGCTCGCATGTATGTCAGGCTCGCCAAGCGTGTTGGCTCGCATGTATGTCAGGCTCGCTAAGCGTGTTGGCTCGCATGTCCGTCAGATTCACCAAGTGTGTTGACTAGCGTGTCTGTCCGCTAGGAAGCATGGAGGCCCAACCCGCGTGTGAGGTTGAGATGGACTCATTTGAAGACCATGGATTGGGCCGTGGCCTTGACGGACCAATTTGCCAGTCTTGCTGGAAGAGTGAATTTTGGCCATTACAGTCGGTAGATTCAACAAAGAGAAGGTGTCGAACCCCAACTGCAACAAAGATACCGCCGTGAATGATTTCAAGAAAGGGCTGCCACCAAGCTCATGATTATACAAGGAACTCACCATGTACCCTTGTAAGACTACGGAGGACGTGTTGGCTAAAGCTTGGGCACAAATCAAGTGGGAAGAATATAATGCAAGGAGACCCTATGCGTCAAGTCAAAACAATCACAGGGAACCTAGAACTGACATGCGAGTTGAACAGAGAGTTCCTGATCATAGGGCCCGACCATATCCCACTAAAAGGAGGCGTGGACCATTAGGAGATCAAGGTCGCCCTTCAATCAACCAAGAAGGACTGAAACCAGAATGACACCTCCAGAATATTCATTGAACATCGAGCCATCAGGGTGTGTAGCGGTCATGAAAAACATGGGGGACAAAGTTAGGTGGACTGAAAAATTGAGAACCCCCCCTGAACAGCGGAAATCGAGCAAATGATGTGAGTTCCAAGGAGAACATGGTCATACCACAACTGAATGCATCTCATTGAGACTTGAAGTAGCCGAGCTCCTGAAGGAGTTCCTCTCTAATAAATGTAAAAAGACCCTAGCCAACTAGCAGGGCGCTGATTTCCTAAACACCCTCAGACCAACAAGGTAATTAATGTAATCTCTAGAGGTTCGGAGATCGGTTCCATTTCTTATTTCGCAGCCAAGCGCCATAGCAGACAAACGGTAAAACCAGAACCTAGTGCTTGCGGAACATTAGATGCCCCATCTATCAGATGACAATTATCTTTATGGACTTATTTTTTAAACGGCTAAAGGGTGACTCGAACCCCCGACATATTGGTTGGAGGTGAAACATCTTACCAACCGAGTTGTACGGTTGGAGGTGAAGCATCTTCCAGCATGACTATTACTCTGACTACAAGGAGCTAATAAGTCCTCATGATGCACTTGTTATTTATATTCTTATTGCAAATTATCTCACTAAAAGGGTTCTCATTATCAATGTGAGCTCTGCTAACATTATTTTTCTAGCTGCCTTGATAGAGATGGGGATAGATGTATCCGTCATAGTGCGCCAACACACTATATTATATGGTTCAGTGGAGAAAAGAAATTCAATGTGGCAAGTGTCGCTCTACATGTTTATGCAGAAGGGGTCAACCTTCCCACCAAGTTCTTGATCGTCGACAACCCACCCAGCTACAACGCAATTCTTGGGAGACCCTGGATAAACGGAATGAAAGGGGTTCCATCCACTTACCATCAAGTGTTTTGCTTCCCAACAAAATGGGGAGTAAAAGAAATAAGTGGTGAGCAAAGAATGTCACGAACAAGCTACATGGAGACACTCAAGCCAAAGGAGGCGCCCCTATAGCAATTATAGCATCTCCAACCCCAAACTTGTCCAAACCAATCATAATTTGAGGAATTGGATGTGATCCAAATTCATGCAGATCATCCTGATCACAAGGTTCAAATAGGTTCGAGCTTGAAGCCAGAATTGAGGGAACAACTCATAGCATTCCTTAAAGCAAAATAAGGACTGCTTCGTTTGGTCACATGCTAATATGACAGGGACAAATCCATACATCATCACCCACATATTACAAGTAGATCCTGACTTCTTGCCAGTCATACAAAAAAGCGAAGGAAGTTTGCACCAGAGCGCAACAAAGTTGTTAATGAGGAGATCCAGAAACTATAGGCTGGAAAATGTAGTAGTTTTTAGGAAGAACGGCAAGTGGCGAGTCTGCATAGACTTCACTGACCTCAACAAGGTGTGCCCAAAGGATTCATTTCCTCATCCACACATTGATATGTTAGTAGATGCAACAACATGCCATAAACTCCTAAGATTTATGGATGCATTTTCAGGTTATAATCAAATTTTGATACACCTAGATGACCAGGGGAAAACATCATTTCACAACAAGGGGGAAATTCTGCTATAAAGTTATACCGTTTGGGTTGAGGAATGTTAGCAAACTACCAACGCTTGGTGAACCGCATGTTATCCAGTATGTTAGGAGACACCATGGAAGTATACATCGACGACATGCTGGTTAATAACAAATTTGATATTTACTTTAAAAAAAATTATAATTCTACAATATTCAACAAATTAATAAATAAATATTTCAAATTAAAAGGTTATCACCCATAACTTATAACAAATTAGATTTTCACTTTAAAATCAGATTATACTTATACAATATTTAATAAATTAATAAATAAAATATTTAAAATTGAAAGAAAAGTTTAAAAAAAATTAAGAATTAAAATCTTCAGTGGTCAAAGTGGTTTGCAGCTCCAACCAGAGTCCAACAATTCTCTAGAGCAGAGATGTTGACACGGAGTTGTGTAAACAACTAACAACTCCTATGGAGCTTTTAATAGTACTTTTATTTTGTAAATTTTAATTACTTTCATTCTCTTCCAGAAATTTCACACGGAGTTGTGTAAACAACTAATAACTCCCATGGAGCTTTTAATGGGGAAATTTTTAAAACTATACCGTATGGTGAGACACGTCCATTTTATATACTACACAATGACTGTATTTTTATAGCTACTTGTTTTGAAGGTATACTTCGGTTATTTTTTTCCCTGATTTTGTGATTAATTACACATGCATGGGGTATCTCACGCGCTCGACACAATAACTTTGTATTTTTTGAATTTCTCTTTCTCTTTTTGATTTTTCTTTTAGAATAATTTTCAATATTGAATCATGTGTACATTGCTTTAGATACTTTCGACGCTTGAGACACTTCTGGAGTGTGAATTACCCCGACACATGTAACAAATCACTAAATCAGATAAAGAAAATGATCGGAGTATAACTTATGGACAAGTAGCCATTGTGATGTATGCAAAAAATACACAACCATTGTATAATATATAAAATGGATGTGTCTCACTCTACGGTATATTTTAATTTTTTTTCTCACTTTTAATAGTACTTTTTTTTTAATTTCAATTACTTTCATTCTTTTTCAGAAATCTATTTCTCCGTTTGCAATGAAGTCCCTAATTTATTTAAAAAATATATAATTATATTATTAAAATTATTAAACGCCTCGATAATTGATGGTAGTAAAGAATAATTTAGTACTTAAAAAAAGTATTGAAAAATAAATGATTTAAGTTGAATTAGTAAGAAATATGAGATACATTAAATAAACAAAATAAGACAATGTTTGGCGTAATTACTTTGGTCAACAGAAAAATGTAAAAATGGACTTATATGTTATTGTTGAACTAATAAATATCTAGGTGTAATTTGAACATCTACGTGGAGTACTAGATGAAAGTCACCCAAATTATTACGTAAAGTTGAGATTGTTTATTATTTGTTGGTTGTGGGTAAATTTCATTTTTTAGTAATGTATGATGTTTTGTGCTTATGAATAAAAATAATAAATATTTAAAGTTCGACGACTAAATATTGAAGAGAGTATAATTTATTTTGATTTCTGATCTAAAATTACTCACCAACGCTTACCGGGTCTCGATTCCTAGCAAATTCCATTGCATTGACTGATTATCGTCGTCTACATTAGGAATACAATCATCCATGCTAATACATACAATTCATGCACAAACGAAAAGAGTAGTAAAATCCAAAGTTACCGAAAACATTCGAAATCTGAAAGTATCCCGCCATTTTGAAACAGTAGAAAATCAATCTAATCAAAACAATGATGGTCTCGAAGAAAACACCAGTACAACCTTCATTTCCTTCAACTATCGAACGAACTGTTGCTTCAGCTCTTCTCCTTCTCTCCTCTCCTTCCCCAAAGTAATCAACACTTGAAAATCTCATTCCGATCCTGTTTCAATTTTCACCATTGTTACGTTTGTTCTGCAACTCTATTTGTTTTTCTAATTTTCACAATTTTTCTGCAGAGAGGAGACTCAGACCTACAGTCCTCCTTCCCATGACAGCTGGAAGCTTATCACCCCTGCCAAGTCATTCGCCGGATCCGATACCAGTCCTAGCGGTGATTCCTCTCTTTCTGTTGTTGCTTCTGTGCCGTGCTTCAATGATCTCAAACTCAAGGTGATTCTCACAACTCGCAACGATTTTTGTTATTGCTGCTGCTGTTGTTGTTGTTGCAATTGATCGATTTAGATGCTGTAAGATGATTGAAATGCTCATCATCTGTTTTATGAAGTTACAATCAGAACTCAGCTTAAAATTGAAGACGAATTGTCACTTATTGATTTGATTGTGTGATTAGTTTCTCAGTTTTTGGTTGATTGAGCTCTGGGAGGCATTAATTGTGAAGGTTACTAAGTTACTATGAATCAGTAAAGAGTGTTTCGTTTCGGTTTAGGCAATATCATTGCTGCTATAAGATGATATGAACGAAATTGAAATACGAATTCTCACTTGTTGATGAGTTATGTGATTAGCTTCTGGTTGAGTTGTATTTTGTTTTTCCTGCGCACATAATATTGTTCGATATTATCCTTGGTTGATTGACTTTGGGAGACATTAATTGTGTAGGTGTTGATTGTTACTATAAATCTGTAAACAGAGTTTCGTTTCCGTCTACGCAATATCATTGCTGCTGTAAGATTGATGATAAGAACGAAATTGAAATACGACTTCACATTTGTTGATTGAGTTATGTGATTAGTTTCTGGTTGAGTTATATTTTATTTTTCCTGTGCACAATATATTGTTCGATGTATCCTTGGTTGATTGAGCTTTGAGACACAATAACTCTAAAGGTATTGATCGTCGATACTCTCAATCAGTAAACAGAATTTTGTTTCCCTCTACGTACAATATCATTGCTGCTAAGATTGATAATGTGAACGAAATAGAAATACAAATTCTCACATGTTGATTGAGTTATGTGATTAGTTTCTGGTTGAGTTATATTTTGTTTTTCCTGTGCACAAAATACTGTTTGATAACTCCGTGGTTGATTGAGCTTTGGGAGACATTAATTGTGAAGATGTTGATCGTCGATACTCTCAATCAGTAAACAAACTTTTGTTTCCTTTTACAAGTTATTTGAGTTGAAGAATGATTGTGCTCAAATCATAACCGATAATTTGATTTTACAAACCTTCATTAGGTGATCGGGTTTGTTTAGCTGAGAGAAATTAAATGTAACTTCTCGACTGCTGAAGCTTCTGCATTCTGTGTGTTTAAGACGAATTCAGTTTTTCCTATCAAACTATTCTGGATCAACATGGGCATGGCACTGAGTTTGTGTTATTTCAGCTTTAGATGTGTTAATTCGGGCTTATCTAGTTAAATGTGAACTTTGATTAGAATCAGCATTGTTAGTCTGCTAGCTAGCCACTTTGAAGGTTTGCTGTGTGAACTTTGATTTTAATACTATATTTTTATGCTCAATCTGTGGCTGATATAGTCATTTGCTTGCTTGGATCCTACATTAAATGATCAGATTGTTCGAAAGAAACGCTCAAAGACAATATGGATCTCTAATGAAAAGAAAAAGACTCTGATCAAGCCCAAACCAACTATTGCATCTGCATCATCTGACTGTTCCTCTGAGATAACCACAGCTGATACTTTGTCTAGCTTGTCTTGCTTCAGCAAACAGAGTTCCTGTAATCATAACAATGCTGCAGATAAGAAGAGAAAGGCTGTTATTTCTGGTCATATGTGGAACCAAGCTGAGGCCATATTGCGGATTCTGTCTAATGGGAGTGCTTCAGAAGTGAGGATTCGTGAGTTGCTCGGGGACAGTCCTACCACTAGCAAAGCATTGAGAATGTAAGCATTAAGGGTATTTTATTCACCCCTTCTACATTCCATGGAAATCAAAACTTTTGTGTAGCAGTAAACTTTATCATAGTTTTTTAAGTTCTTATCTCCATGGAAGATAAACTGTATGACCTTGTTGTTTTTGGAATGATCCTCAATATTCCTTCTGTGAAATCTGACAGATTGCTGAAGCAACAGGAGGTGAAGAGGTATGGTGCTGGAGGTCGGGGTGATCCCTATATTTACATGGTAAGAATGTGTACATTATCACTAGAATTCAGTATCCTCATGTATACGCTTTCTAATAGAATCTGCCAAAGAAGTATTATAACCAATGGTGAACTAATATGAAAGCATGCATAAATTGTTGATCTTGTTTAACATTAAGTCATGGTGACTTTTTTGATTCGTGCCTACATTACTGATGATTTATGTTGGTTTCTGATGCTGTTTCATCGCAGATGGCAGAATAAATTAGTTGCCGCATCAGTTTATAAGGTCAGTTCTTGGAGAGAAAATGGTTGTTACAATGACCATATTTTGACGTATACAGGATCTTTCACTAATTACCATGTGAAATTGTGGTTGTTATCTACGCTAATATAAAGTGTATATATATGGTCACGGTCTATTAGTCCTACATAGGTTGTCTCTGTCTAGTTTTAGTTGTTATTTACGCTGATATATAGTATATAGTATATAGTATATAGTATATAGTATATAGTATATACTACAAAGACCCTATTATCATGGTGTATCAGTCTATGAGATCAACCTTTGCTGTAAACTTTGTATATGGTTTATGGCTTCCCATTGGCAGTTGGGCGCCTAAAGTCAGAACAAACATTTTACTAGTACTCAGTTTGATCTGCATTTTGTTCACAAACATTTTACTTGTACACCTATATGACGTTTTGGAATACCTGTCTAAGTGAATCTGAAATACGAAGAAAAGATTAGTGAATGAAGTGATAAAAATAAAACCAACGCTTTGTGCCCCATATGTTATGTATGATAACTGAGAATTTAAATTGCAGCTAGGCATAATAACTTACCACTTGTTCCTTTGATAAAATAGTTCCATCTATTCAGATGCATCAGTCATACAGCCGTTAATATAGATCTCTTGCACAAGCATCCAGTTTGTTGAACTGCTGGCTTTCGCTGTTAACAATGACCGTTCCAACTGGTCAGTGGAACAGCTCTTCAAATAAGCCAATAGCCACTTTCAAACTTTTCTGGCTCTGGTCTCTGGATGGAATTTCTGGAACCAGAATGTGATGTTCTTTGCTTGGTTTCTTGAGCTCTAGTCAATTGCCTTATCAGGTCGTCTATGACATGATAACCCCAGTTTTGATTATGACATGATGCATTATATATTAGTTCGACAAGACTGAGCCCATGGAAGGCATCCATGAGGACTAAACTTTGTTACAATATAGAAGCAAACATTGGAAAAGGTCACAAGTCAACCACAATCAAAATCTCATGTTACTTGGAGAGATAAGGATCCAAATGTCCAAATCCAAAGATGTTATCATTTAGTAGTATATAAATAAGTTACATATCTGCGGAAAATGCAAGAATCTTTCATGATATCATTCTGCTTTTTGTTCTGTTAATCACTCAAGTGAGTAACATCAAACATAGATTTATTGTGAATGGGGAAGTATGTGGAGATGTTGGATGTTGGGGTAAGGATGGCAGTCAGGTTTCATTCACACTGTCCCCAGACGGCTCGGCTTTACTATCACCCTCCTAGCGCACCAAACCACCACGGCCGGTTCATTTACCACCTTGATGATGGCAAGAAAACAGATGAAGCATGTCTCTCATCAGCTCTGCTTTGGTTCTTTATTTTTCTTTGATTTAGCTGTAAATCAACACTATTGAGAAAAATGTAACCAAGCTTCTAATAGATAAGAAAGTTTATTTTATAATATACTCCGATACAAAAATAACTAAGTATTTTCTATTCAATTAAGAAAAAAATAATAGAATAATAATTTGTGTAGGATATTATGTTGGTAAAATTACAAGTGAATGATAAAGTAAGAGAAAGATTGAATAAAATGATAATGGAGTAAAAAAGAAATTTAATAAAAATCATAGTGAGATAATTATTTCTCATTTATAGGTTAGTAAGTTTGTAATGAAATATTAAAAAAGAAGTTGTAAAGTTTTTAAAAGATTCGAAAGAGTAATATTAGTGCAAATTGTTTCAGTTTGTTGTCCCTCTTCCAATTGTATTTGTATATATAAAATCTATATAAAAAATTTAATTCGACTCAAAATAATTTAGTTACAGTTGTATATATCAATCGGATTGTTGTATATATTTTGCATGGAACATTACGAATGTGATAAGTTTGAAGTTGAGTTGATCCGTCGGTGAGATTAAATGAAGGTGGTCAGCTGGAATCTTTCAGGCCGTACCAGCGGCAAGTACATCGAGAATTCGAGATTAATTAACAGTCTAATCTCATTGGTATTAGCATATTCATTGATGAATGATGACTATGAAGAAGCAACACTAATTAATTCCAGGAAAATTACATAAAAACCCCTAGATTTGCTAAATTACGTGATTTACATTAAAAAGACTTTTTTCTAAAAATCCGTTAAAGGGTGATTCAAACCCCGACTTATTTATTGAAGGTGAAGTGTTTTACCAACTGAGTTGCATTTTATTATTTAAAAAGGCTCATTTATAAATCCTAGGTCATTAAATTTAGCAGGTCAACCTTAAATTGTATAAATTGTTATTTTCTTCAAATACTTATGGAATGATGCACGCAGGGTGAATTACGCTAAAACGACTTCGATTATAACAAACCTGAAGTATATAGTATATGCTTCCACGATTTCTTTATAATAAATACGATCTATCACCTACAATGCTTAAAGATATGAATAGACGCTTGCTACCTAGAATATCATAAATAGATCCAACGATTAGATATGCAGTTCCTGACAAACAAAGCGCTTGATTTATGCGGGAGGGAATAGAGAAAATACATCAAGAGGACAAGAGAAGAGTGATTTTGCTCATGACTTTCCTCTCTAGCGTGAGATCCTTTAAATAGTTTAGGAACTTGACTGTTACAGTTCTTGTAACTGCAAAAAAAATTAAGTGATATATTTTATTACAATAAATAATATCTGCTACATGCGACATATTTAATTTATTGTGATAAAGTTACAAGATCATCCATCAAGATTTTGCACACTAATATTTTGCTCTCTCTCTAGCGAACGGAGCATACAGATGAAGAAGAAGGTGACAACGCCGGTGGAATCGGTGATGAAGAGACCGGTGGGACGGTCACGTAAAGCTTTGGCGACCTCCGCTCTCTCTTTCTCCAACCCTCTTCTGCGAATTTCGGATAATTCGGTGGCGGATGTATAAAAAACTCCATGCCGTCGACTTCTACACCACCACCTCCTGCTTGGCCGACTGTTGAACCTACCTCCCCAGGTACAAATATTGAGCGGCAACCGATCGAGCGTGATTCCCCGCGACAAGGAATTGGTCGAGGATGGGACTGTTGCTGAACCTGATACGATTGGGATGGAGGATGGGTCTGTTGAGGATACTAACTAGTATGAACCGCCGGATATTGTTGAACAGGACAACGCTGGCGACGAGGACCAAGGGAATTTGCGGGAGGTAATTGGTAATGAGAGGATTGTTTCTCCGGTGGTGGAGCTGCCTGTTACTGGCTGGTAACCTAAAATCTTTGTGTGGTTGGATATTATAATTAGGGGTAATCGAATCCCTGACAGTGGAATGTATATTGCATATATACCCCCGCCTGTTGTCAATGGCGAGTTAGTGATTGCGATTGATGATGAGGATATAGCGTATGAACTTGAATTCTGGAAAACTTTTATGATTATGTATGTGGCCGAAAATTCCTTATAAATGAATGCAGTTACAATTCATTGCGTTACCTGAGTTGTACTACAATGAAGATGGTTTTTTCATAATTCGGTTTCGCTCTGACAGATAAGAGCATGATTGATGTCGGGGGACCCTATTACATATATGGATGACCTATGATATTGAGACCTTGGACACATAATTTTGAACTTAAAGCAGATATGGTAAAAATTGCACAAATCTGGGTTAAATTTCCCCAGCTCCCGTCTCTGGGGGGGGGGGGTGGGCAAATCGAGG
>JAYMSP010006872.1:0-10895 GCA_036897095.1 Plantago elongata
TAGATTTGGAGGAACACCTCAATTTTTTATATAAACTCAAAACTGCTCTTACAAAATAATGAAGAGGTATTTAAATATCTAGTAAACCCTAACCCTAGTTGCTACCAAAATACTTGAATAACGAAAAGATCCTAATAAATAAAAAAATATAACTTTGACCCTTAACATTTAAATCTAATTAAACGCTATTCGTTCCACATCAAGTATGAAATAACCAACCAGCATTGTTGGAATAATATGCACACCCATATTAAACGATTTTATTAATGGTGATGCAAATAATTAAAATGTGGATAACCAACCGGCGTTGTTGGTATTTTCAAAACCACAAATGTTTTGAGACAATTAATGATGATGGTATGCTAGAAAAGCATATATCTCTAATATGCTAATATAGTAGCAATATCGTGAAAATACATGTGACATTGCATGAGGCAAATATGACATAAACAAGACAAGAGAGGCCAAAATATGATAGTGTTGGATGATATTGCATCAACACATTACTTGACTACTTGTCAATGATAAAATATTGTATACAATATGCTCGTGAGCTAGCTAGGTAAAACATGAATTGATGCTATGAGCATTTGAGGGGAGCATTATATGCAATTGCTCAACTCTCTAGATATGTGGATTATGAATAAAAGAAATAAAGAAAGTGTGTTGCTTGATTTCATCATCATACAAGAGTTGGAACTCTTGCAAAATTGTGCTAAAGAACATATTAGACTAAATTCTTGAAGGAATTGGTATGGTTAGTCTTGGCAATTATGAAAGGCACAATGATTGTGTCCAATTGTCACATTTTTTTAAAGACCAAATTCAAGTGATGTATGAGATATATCTCGATGTGACAGATTTGACCATCCGGTTATAACTTAACCGTTGTTGTGGAACTTGAAGTTTCTACATCATGATGTGCTGAAAGCTTTCTCATGTTGTAATTATTATTATGGCAAGAAACAACATTGAGATGAAGCATGATCGTAGAGATCTTGAAATGAGCAAACGACGAACTTTGAAAGTTGACATTGATTGATACATGTGGTCGAAAACCCACAAGTATGATCCAAATTTTAAGGGAAAATTTATTTTTAGCACAAGCAAATCCAACGGTGCAAATATATAAAGTCTCCATCATATTGTTCTTCGTAGAGAACTAATGTGTGAAGCATACTATGATTGTACGTGTTTGTAATTATCTAAGCTGGGCATGAAGTTTATGGTTTGAGCCCTTATTACTACTATGAGCTAGTTTTTCACAGCTTACGGGAGGAAGAACATGAGGAAGCTGGTAAAATCGAATTCCTAAAACAAAATGGTCCATATGCGTGAAAGTTCAGTCTTGAACTAAATATTCAGCTTCATGTTACTATATCAAGAGATGTTCAAACATGAAAATTATATGATTTGATTGTTGACCCGCTATGACCCGATATTGTGAGGCATACGAAGTTGCATATTGATTATAGAATGACATGTGTTGAACATTGAGATAACTTGCAAAATTGTACTAATGATTTTAGTGAAATATGGTTCCAATGTTAAGTACAATGTAAATGGATTGGCAAGATCCAACAGTTGATACTCTTGAGGAGTAATGAATGCCATAGATATCTGAAGTAAAATAGATGGCCTATACGAAATGAAATGGTACCTACAAAGAATATTCAGATATCGATGATCAGTACTGATTCGAAAACCTAGAAAAGATATTTGGTTTATCGGTATACATGGAACCAAATGAATAAGCATATACGAAATTGATGGACATGTAAATGGGGATCTTACACATGTGAGTCCAGTTGATGACATCATGATGATGATGATGGAAAATGAGCTCATGGACTTGAGGTCCTTTTGATCAAACTAATTCGAAAATCATACGGTCCTAAAAGGAGACTAAAAGTATCATGTCGGCGAACATGGATTATATGAGGAAAGTTCTTGAGGAACTAAGGTTCCTTATTATGTAAACCTATATGAACAATTGAAGTACGATATTCGGTTCTCATGACCCGTTAAGGGTATTATTGGTTACAATGATATTGGCGTAACCTGAAGTTTTGAGCAAGAGAGTAATTATTACAAGGAGTATTATCACTATCTTTGCGACATGTATATTCCAGAAGTACCACAATGAGTTGAGCTATCAAGTGCTACAATGATTCTTGCTATATCTCCTGAAGAAGGTACATGAGTTAATATAGTCAAGCAACAATGACTACTTTTGCACATTACACGAGAAATGGTTGCACTCTTTTTCCCTCTACAATTTTTTTGAATTTTTCCTAGTGAGGTTTTTAACGAGGCAACATTATAAGATCATATATCTCCATGATTGTGAAATTGTTTGGTAATGATAAGAGTTATGAACTTGTTGAATATCTTTACAATATAATGGAGTTCTGCTATGACATTTTGGAATTATATGATGTTTCAAGTATTTGAAGAGTTCTTCATGAAGAAGACAAGGCGTATATAACAAAAGTTCTTTCGCGATAGGAAGATTTCACCGAAGTACAACATCTCTGAAGATTTGCTCAACCGCATCACATTCGACTTCATTATTTGAGAAACTGGTTTGGAAGATTGAATTTATGACATTCGAAGAATTGAAGTGATACTTTAATCAAGGGAGTTGGATACGCACTGCACTCTTTTTCCTTTTGCTAGATTTTTTCCCACTGAATTTTTCTTAGTAAGATTTTTAACGAGGCAATATCTCTCGCGTACCAATTATCACTAACTCTTGTTCATTCAAAGAGTGTTAAAGAATAAATGTACAAGAGTTAATATTGAATTACACTGTTATAGGCCCAACTGTTACGGGCTCTCTAGAAGATTCTTTATCTTGTATAAATACAGCTTGTACTCTCTTATTTGTGAGATCAGAATAAACACTATTCTATTTCTCAAAACAAATAGTACATTTGAAGAATAATCACAGTTCATGTACAATAAAATTAAGTATAAAATTAAGGTAAGAAGAACACGGTTATTTCCCTGCATTTGCACCCTTTCATTTCTCCACCCCCAACAGGTTGATGGTATGTGTAGAAATCAAAGAGTTTTCAGGTAAGAAGTTTTAAGCCATGGGACAGTCTAGACCAAGGCTTGGGACGAAAGCTTCGACCCTACAATCCGTTCTTTTTGTTCATTTTTCTTTTATTCCTGCGGGTGGGATGTTTGATGGAAACATGGCGAGGTTCTCGTTTTTTTTTCTTCATGTTTTTAAGGCTGTCATCTTGCAGATGGGACACAGATTCTTCAGCTTTAGCCACTGTGAAATGCAACAGCTGTGAAACTCGTGTGCACAATCCAATATCCCAACTTCGTCTCCAGGAATGTAATTTTCCTGATGAAAAGTATCCAAGGCAAAAAGTAAGAGTCAAGTTCACTTAGCTAGTCATCTGATTCAAGAAAATAGACCTTGATGACCCTGACAATGATGTTCAGATGGCTTATACGGTTGTAACTAACACCTTTGGTAATCCAAGCCACAAGATATTGATTGTAATATTTAGAATGTGGAAAATCAGACATAACAGCATTTCTTTGTAGATTACTGGATTATTGTACTGTTTGAAAAGGCAGTAACAGGAGAGGCAACAAAAATAAATTTAGCTTAGACCAGGACTATCCTGCTGTGGCAAACATTCTCCATGTAACTTTAAAAACCAAAAAGCAATACACGAGCATTTCTTATGTTCGTAATTTTTGCTGTTTCAAAAAAAGGTGATGTGGGTAAGAGTATGCACAAGATTCATGTAGTATATAGTATATATTATAGAAGGGCTTGGACAAGAGTTCTCCGGCAACAAAAACAAACTTGAAAAGCTGGCAAGTAATTTGACCACAGATTTCACCATGCCATCTATCATACACCTATCATCTTCTGAATGGACGGCAAGTGTCACTTAATTCACCTTCAAGTGTGCCATTTACGGAGTAAATTCTGAAGCTTCTTGAGAATCAGGAAATTAGAATGTGTAGAAGTTACAAGTAGATACTCAAAATTTGGCAATAGGCAAAGTTTGTAGTAGATTTTAACTTAAAAGGTAAGGCAGTATGAGTATGGAAAGCAACTAGTTTGGTGTTTGATTAAAAAATGAAAAATAAAAAAAAACATTAAGACAGCGAAAGAGTAGGGGAAAAGTATGTGATGTGGGTGCGTGGCAAATCCTGTTAGACTTGAGTGCGTGAATTAAAAATATATGCAGAGCAAGTCTTGATTTTCCCCAAGTAATAGAAAATTTTCATGACAATAGTACAAATAAGGTTTTGGGGTGGGAGGGATATAATTTTCCTTTGTATTAGGAAAATATCGACTTTAAAGACATGTCTATTTAAGCCGAATATATGCATAAACAAATAGACTGAATTCGTTAAACTAAATACAGAATGACACCAAATTTTGAGCATTGTGCTTTTTATATAACTACAGGATTACCACGATGAATTCGTCAAACTAAATACAGAATGACACCAAATTTTGAGCATTGTGCTTTTTATATAACTACAGGATTACCACGAGAAACTATCTTGGCCCTATCCTAATTCTACAATTGTATTTCCACTTCTGTTTATTTAAGAACATAAGTTGTAAGACCATAGATCACTGTACACACATTTAGCTTTATAGCATAAATGTGCTTTGTTTTACGCAATAGAAAACAGACCCTAGAAGAGGCTAACCTGACAAATACAGCATGGCTCCAAGTTTGGTGAAGCTCTCATTACTCCATGCCTCCTCTGTCCCATAGAACCCCAAATTTTTGCCTCGCTCAGCCCAGTATTCACATTCCCTATTTCTTCTTCCAATGCCAACAGTTCCTGTTCCACAATATTATTGAGTTTTGTACTTGCACATGAAAATTTCTCAAGTCAGACATAGAAAAGAGCGAAATGAGAAAACATGCACACCTCGTAGGACATATTGTCAACGTCAAGCCTCATATCTCTATGCTGGTCGTGCAACTCGAAAAATCCATTCATAAGAGGGTCGATAAGCACAAATTCATCCAACTGAAACATGAGACACAGAAATGCAATTACAACTTATGTCTTCCAATCAACTTAACCATGAATGCTAGATTGCCAATCCACCTTATTGGCTAAGTTATGTTCTACACATATCTACAAAGTACTTGCAACTATCTTAGGCCGTCTCCATTCATGGGGAGCCGTTGTGAGGAGCCACGCGCGGTGGCTCCTCCAACGGTTCCGTAATGACGCGCCTCATTACATACCGCGCCATTGCTGCAGCAGCCCACCCCTGTTTTTCATTTTTTTTTTACTTTTTTATGTTTTGTCCAATTTCAAACGCGAATAACTCGAAAAATAAAAATGTAAAAAACAAATAAAAATCACCTACGGATTCGTCTTTTCGAAATCTAGAAATAGATATCAACCATTTTTGGATCATTTCATCCCGAACTCATTTTTACTCTTAATTAAACTTAAAATTGTAAAACAACCAATAAAAATACAATTTTATTAATTTTGACTTCTAAACACTATTATAATTATATATTAAATATGTTTTTTGCAAAATAAAAAAATATTTTTTTTGGTTCAATTTTGAACCTTAATAAATTATAAAACAACTTTAAAAAATGCAATTTTATTCATTTCAACATTTAAGCACTCTTATAATATGATTAATATGTAAATAAAAATATAAAAAAAATAAAAATAAATTAAAAAATTTAATAACGTGGCGACGGCTCGTCATCGCGCGTTACCATTGAAGATGGCCTTGGAAGATGGCCTTGGACACAATACGTGAGTCTTTTCTTATTGTCTTCTTCTCTACACTTCTCTTTGTTTACGTGTATCATACATTTCTAAACAGCTAAGGTCTTCTCCCACCTCTTACCACAGGCAAATTTGGATGATGTTTGATTTTAATTCATTTGGCTTTGTTTTATCATTCTCAGCATATATAGCCAATAACTTCTTTATGCTCATACTTGGACTAAGCAAGTGCCTCCTAGGAATATAATCTACACATCTTGCAACATTTCAATTCTAACAATGCCTCGATAGTTAATACTCCCTCCATTTTCTTACCAGCTTTCCACTTCGACTTTTTCTGGTCAACCGCAATCAATTTTGACCAAAACGCACGAATTACTTTTAAAATATAATGATAAAATTTTAGTCATAAATTTATATCACCAAAATTTAAACTATATAATTTCTTAATATAATTTTAAGTGTTAAATCATAATAAATGACGTGACCAAATTATTATGGTTGACCGGAGAATAGTCATGTGAAAAACTTGTAAAAATATAGAGGTAGTAATAGATTAGGTTCAGTAGGTCAGGCAAGTTTAATTAACTACAGCTAACAATTGAACTATCTGCTCTTCTTTCCAAGTGAGAAACATCTACTGATTGAATTTACTATTTCTGAAATAGTGAACAGTATGATACACCTGAAGATTGTAACTTTCAAGAGTAAGCATAGCTAAATAATTATACAAGCATAAGTATCAATGAAAATCATGACTCTATTTATCAGAGATCTAGGCAAACCTCGGGTGGCAACTCGACACCACTGCTCATGGCTCTCAAGACATGGCGAATCTGTTCATAACATTATACAGATTGTCAAAAAGCTACATGGCTAGGTTGCACTTATGCAAGGATAGGACCACACAAAGCTTCATAACATTATACAGATTCTCTCTCTAAGCAAATGTTGCTAATGAGATCTAGAATGACAAGGAAATAAGAAATGTAATAGTGGATACAAAAACATGAAATATTTATATGAGACTGAGAACCCATTTTCATGCATAGATTGTGCCATTTGTTGTGGTTTTACTGATCCAATATAATTTTTGTAAGTATGCTGTTTGCATTGTAGCAATTGAAAGTCTAGTGATGATGAATTGAACCAAAGCTAAAAAAATCAAATAACAGATGGTAAACGAGCAATGATCAAAATGACAAAAACAAAGAATCAGGTAGCTAAGAGAACTAATTAAGAATGGTACATACCAGTCTCTGTCTACTTGCAACAGCGGCCTCAGCTGATGAAAAAGATTCAAAGTGACTTGCAGACTCAGATTCCATCCATGGCTGGTAAGGAAGCCGTAAAGATGCTTCTACTAACCTTTGATGATCTTGCAGTGTCCTGCTCATATATGATAATGAAGGAGAAGAAGATGAAGCGTGTCCGCCAGATGACGGCGCAATCCGAGAATTAGATGGACGGCTTGTAAAAGGTGCAGAAGGTGTGGAATGAAAACTCCAATCAATGTGGTCTTGGGAGACGTTTCTTGTCTCTGGGGAAGAAAAATTTACTGGATACTCCAGATTATTTCTAAGAGAGCTTCTCTCGTTAATTTCCATCAGAGAATTAGAAGAAATGCTAGCTTGAGAACTGACTGATCCATTCCAAGGGTATGCAGGCATCTCTCTTTGCTCACTTACACGAGCAAGACGCGCTTGACTTGTGACGGTAGTTGGAATTTCATTATTCGAGACAGGTCGTGAATGTCGTCCAGAAACAATATGATGTCCTACAGAAGTGCCTACAATTGTCTCAAACTCATAAGTATCACGATATCCATTATTTAGCACCATGTTGTGATGTCCACTGGAACCTTCTGCAAGTCTAGGATTGGTTGAAGAGGGGAAAAATCTAGGAGGAATCCCACTCACACCAACCCCGTTTCTTGAATTTAGCTGATCTGTGTTATTAGACATGTTCATGGGGGGAATTGGTGAAGGAGTATAATTACCAAACGCATTATAATGCATGAAGTTATCTGGCATTGCATTAGAACTTGAACTTCCTCCCTGGGAAAATTGTCCCGAGGTATCTTCAAGAGCCTTCCTCTTATAGGAAGGACCCCAGCTAGAAGAACCTGGCAAATTTGTACTTTCAAAGAATGAACTAGATGCACCTGAATGTTTTCCTCTGTTACTTGAAGGATAACAGTTTGTTGGAATCGTATCTCTTTCTGATGAATCAATATTATGTGAAAACCGGTTTGGGACATACATTGGCATGGTTGGCAATCTGCTAGTCAATTGATTGCCAGCATGACTGGTACTGCTTATATAAGATGGTTGAAAAGACCAAGCTTCTGATGTTGGATCAGTCGCAGAATAGGGATGGAAGGCAGATGACCAACCAATTCTTGCATCTGAATCGTGTCTTAAAGTATCTTCATGCAAATTATGTGTAATTGAGCTGGAATCACCGTTGTTCCAACCATTAGTTCGATTTTCAATAGGAATGTTATCCCAGGAACCAGAATGGTCCATCGGAGCGTTGCTGGGTAAAGATCCTTCATTCAGATCGAATGCTTCAGTAAAGGAATCAACAGCCCGTGCCCGTTGCATGTCCAGTTATTTCTGAGCAGAAAATAATTGAGTTGAACTGGGTCAAGAAGAGTAGGCATAAAATGTATAAACACAATAAAATATTATAGAAAACTGTTCAAATAACCTACAAACAAAAGAAAGAACGAAAGAAACTGCAAAAGATTCGTCCAAGAAAACCATAAACCATATATTGGGTTTCCTACAGACACGGAGTAATCTGCCATGATTTGAAACAGTCCCCGTGCCAAATGCTCAGATGTAGCAAGCAGCATGGTTTTAGTCTTTTAGATATATCACAAACATTAAGCATGTGTTGGGTAATGAACAATTCATTGTGTTTAAGAATCATAACTCTATTTTATTGATTATACGTTCTTAAGACAGAACATAACACGTAATGTACTAGTCGATTCAATTTCTAAACAAGACTTGCTTTTTCCATGATGAGTACTCATATTCATCAGAACACGGAAGAAAAAAATTCAATTTAGACTAACAAATAATGGAACGCGCAGCGTACTTAATTAACAAAAAAGAAAGGAATTCAGGATAAGGCAATAGTTGTTCTCTTATGTTAATTCAGCATAAAGGCAGACACTAGTTTCAAAGCATGTACTTGTGTAATAGCAATACGCACACTCAATTAAGCCAAAAAATAGCCACAGATTCATATCTCCAAACATCAAACATAATAACCTCAAACAAGCATAACACAGACAATGAAACAAGTAAACATCATGAAGGAGTAAGACAGCAGTCTGCAACTTAATGAAAATAAACAAATTCGACAACTTCGATAGTATCTCATTCTCACCCAATCCAATCGTAAAGGTACAAGGTCAAAACTTTGATGCCCTCAAAAACTCATGAGCCAAAGTTGTAACCATACAGCCAATTATACAATAAAAGCATCTCAAATTCATAAACAATACTGTAATTGATATGCTAGAACAAGAAAACAAAGACGAAAGAAATCCAAACAGCAAATAATAGATCCCTTATTAAAAAAAATCGATCTTGGCCTGATGTAGTTCCGATGAAACAGAAAGCAAAAGAAAAGAAGCAATCTCATAAATCAAACTAACCAAAAGAAGAGAAATTAAGAACCAGCTAAAGAGAAATGCAAACAACGAATGGATGGCTTGTGAAGAAAACCCTGAGAAATCGAGCAATCGGGTTTGTTTCTCGGATGAAAGAAAGATGAGAAGGAAGAGAAGTTGGTAGAGAGTAAGAAGCGTTTCTCAAGCAATCTGATGAGTTTCTTCTCTGTACTGCAGTAAAATAACAATCAATTATGCCAAATATATTTAATAAAGGAAAACTTAATTATATATTTAAGGGCTCTCTTTACCACTAATTTGTCAACTTCATGAGTTTTTTTAGTAAAAAGTTCATTAGGTGAACGCACTGTTGGAAAAAAAAAGCTACATAATCAGCTACCAACTAATTATTCAGCTACCAACTAATAATTCAGCTACTAGTTACCTTTCAGCTAATTTTGCTAAACGAGACCTTATTTATTTTAGCCAAATTTTGTATCTTTTTATAGGGTATATTGCGTGATAGACAATTTTTGACTAACTTAATCATCTTCTAAGTAGCCAACCAAACTTAATCCACTTTCTTTAGGATACCACAGTTCAACTTTTACAGTACCTTTAACATACCTTAATATCTTCATAGCAATGTTGTAATGTGATTGCATAGGATTTTTTTTGAAACCTAGCACACACACTAACTGCATATTGAATATCAGGTCTGCTTGCAGTAATGTATAGTAGTGAACCTATCAACTCCCTATACTTACTATTATCAGATTCAGTATAAATCATTTTGGTTCTTATGCTCATGGGTATCTTGGCATTCTTTTCAGAAATCTTAAGATTCAACTTGTTGAACATAACTTTTGCATATTTGTTTGACTAATGAATATTTCATCCTTGAGTTGTTGGATTTGCAATCCTAGGAAGTAATTCCGTTCTCCCATCATGCTTCATCTCAAATTTGATTTTCATGAGATTACTAAAATCATTACAAAGTTGCTTGTCTTTAGATCCAAATATGATGTCATCAACATATATTTGAACTAAAAATAGTTTCCCTATCATGGTTTGAGGTAAACAAAGTTTTATCAACTTCACCTTTCTTAAAATCATTTTCTAGAAGGTATTTGGCCAACGTGTCATACCATGCTCTTGGAGCCTGTTTCAGTCCATACATAGCTTTCTGTAACTTATAGATCATCCTACTTTCTGAGAAAACTTCAAAGCCTGGTGGTTGATCAACATAGACTTCCTCTGCAAGTTCACCATTCAAAAATGCACATTTAACATTCATCTGATAAACTTTAGAGTCATTATGAGCTGCAAAGGCTAGAAATAGTCTAATTGCATCCAATCTTGCAACTGGTGCATAGGACTCATCAAAGTCTAGATCTTCAGTCTGGGTAAATCCCTTGGCAACCAAACTTGCTTTGTTTCTGGTTATTTCACCAGACTCATTCATCTTGTTTCTGAAAACCCACTTAGTTTCAATTACAGATAT
>JAYMSP010006873.1:0-10893 GCA_036897095.1 Plantago elongata
TGCCCGTTGAGAATACAGGACAAGAAATAGTACAGTGTATTAATTACACTGACTGAAAAGTCGTTCCAGCAAGCCTCTCTGAAAAATGAGATAGTGACTTCTGAGTACTTATTTCGAGATATCAATGGATTGAATTCTGAGAAGCTCTAACGGATGCTATTCGAACGACTCTCAAATTCATCTATAAATATCACCACTTAGAAGCTAAGAAATACACACATAAACAACGCTCATACTTTCATATCAAGCAAGTATTCTCTCAAGCATTCATACTACAGTTCTCTAAGCTTACAGTTGTGACCATACATCTCGAAGAATTACTAGTAGTTCTAAGTGTCCTGAACTTTAACAAGAGTTTGATTATTTGTGAAAGAGTTGAACACTCATATACCCTTTCTGAAGTTCATTCTCTAGATCATATATCAACACTTGGGTCAGAAAGGAGAATCCTACCATATACTGAACAAGTATATTTAGTTGTGATATCTTCTCTAACTCTCTGGATAAATAGTTGAAAAGTTATTTAAAGAGTAGCCTGACAACAATCACATAACCAACACCATCAAGGCGTGGAGTACACGAAGTACTTGGTTTGGAAAATCAAGGAAAAGCTCCAAGGTTATCTTGAGTGCATGAATTACTTGGCTTTAGAAGCTAGGGAACAACTCAGGGGGAACATTTGGTTGGGAACCATTTGTTTGTAGGGATCTTAGAATATGATACATTGTAAGGAGAACTCAATTATTTGTTCTAGTGAATTCCAGGTCTCTGAAAGGCTGAAGTGGACTAGTTGGAGGATTACGCCACCTACAGACACCACTATAAGTTGTTGTGTTATTCACTTACTATATTTACATTCCAGCATCACACACACACATGATTACTACAAAGCACATTTACGTTTATCTATTGCTTAAAGTCTTCCGCTCTCTGAATCTAAGTATCAAGTGAGAAAGACTGTTTATCAACGAAAGTTTAAAAAGACCATTCCCCCCCCCCCCCTTCTAGTCTTTTCCTTTGTCGTTATCTGGACCAACAATTCTGAATGCGTGGCTCGTGCAGGAACAGATGTCTGGTTCCTTTTGGTCAAGTCTATTTTATCGGATATATGTTAGGATTCGTAAAACATGGTTAATGTAACATCCCGAAAATTCGCATTTCGAACTTGCACGTTTTAAAACGAACCGTTCGCCTAAGCAGAGTTCGTAGGCATTGTTGGACCAAAATTTTATGACTTGTAAATTGTCCAACCCATTACTTATCAAGAGCCCAAGCCCATATATTATCAAAGTCCCCTTCAAACCCTAATCTTCTTCCCCGAAAACATTAGAGCTTTTGAAATAAAATATATTTAGCCAAAAAGACTCTTTTCGCGCGTTAAATTCTGCCAGAAGCAGTAGTATTCAAAACTCGATTCCCGGTTATCTAACCGTTGGATCGAGCAGATTTTGGGAGAGCAGATTCTTAACTCACCATTCTACACTGTCACGGGAGGGATCTCCGTTTTGATGTCTCATTCATTCTATATTTGACGTCGAACAGAGGGTCATTTTCTATGTCATCATCGATCATTGTTATCGCATTTGTTCTCTTCCAGGCAAGTTCCCCTAAAACTTGCATTAACAAGTTATTGGGGTTTTCATCTATGATTTAATGATAGGCTTGCAAGTTTCTTTAGGGTTCATACACGTTTTTAAAGATTATTGTTGAGTTGCAAGTTGATGTATGCATGTTTCTTGCTAATGGTTTGCTTGCTTTCCGAATTCATGTTCATCTTAATTGTTTGATTGATAAAGTAATGAATTATTTGAGTACTCACTACATTGGCTAATGTTGATTATATACACTGCTATATAAATCATGCGCATGTAGACAGTTGCCAAAGTGATTGGAAGTATTGTTAGATTAATTAACATGGGATTAATCAGTTTATTATGATATTGTTGTTTCCATGAACTGTAAGAAGAATATGTCTTTAGCTACAATTGTTCTCTCATGGCTTACATGGTACTATTAAATGACTTTGTAGTATTGTGTTATGATAGTGGGTTGATTGATATTCATGTGTATATTTTGTTTGGTGCATATTGGCTTGATGAAATGCTATATTCAATCAAACAATTGAGATGAACATGAATTCGGAAAGCAAGCAAACCGTTACCAAGAAACATGCATACATCAACTTGCAACCCAACACTAATCTTATGATTTTTTAGGAGCTTAGGCTAGAATCTGTGAAGTGTCGATTTGGATAAAGGAAAGTCGAGGAGTTAGGTTAAACCCTTGAGAATTTCAGGGAGTAGACTGTAATACCCAACATTCCACATCGTTTGTGAATGGAAGGGATGAAGGGGGAACCCAAAAATAAATTCGTGCGGGCTCCGGTCCAAAGCAGACAATATCATACCGAGTGGTAGGAGAACAGTCATGCGTAACCTTGCCGGTCCAATGGGCCGGGTCTCGATCCATTAATGGTCGGGTCGTTAGAAATGGTATCAAAGAGGGACTGTCCAGAATTGTGGGAACTAAGTGTCATGCGGGACAAAGTGCTACATTGTATGGGCGGTGGGAGCCACCTCTTGAACTCGTATGGACCACCTCTAGAGTCTTGCACGTATGGTTGGTCCCGAGACAACCGCCAAGATAGCTCGATGAGGACGTCGAGAATTTAAGGGGGTAGATTGTAATACCCAACATCCCACATCGTTTGTGAGTGGAAGGGATGAAGGGTATATTTGTAGACCACCACTCTTCCATGGTATGAGGCCTTTTGAGGGAACCCAAAAATAAATCCGTGCGGACTCCGACCCAAAGCGGACAATATCATACCGACTGGTGGGACAGTCATGCGTAACCTTGTCGGTCCTGGCCTCGGTCCATTAATGGCTGGGTCGTTACAAATGGTATCAGAGCGGGATTGTCCGAAATTGCGGGAATTAAGTGCCATGCGGGAAAATGGCCGGGTCGTTACAAATGGTATCAAGAGCCACCTCTTGAACCCATATAGGCCACCTCTCGAGTTCTGCACGGATGGTTAGTCCCGGGATAACCCCCAAGAAAGCTCGACGAGGACGTTGAGAATAAGGGAGATAGATTGTAATCCCAACATCCCAGATCGCTTGTGAGTGGGAGGGATGAAGGGTATATATGTAGACCACCACTCTCCTATGGTATGAGGCCTTTTGGAGAAACTCAAAAACAAATTCGTGCGGCTCCGGTCGAAAGCGAACAATATCATGCCGAGTGGTGGGTCAACTATGAGTAACCTTGCCTGCCCACGAGTCGGGTCTCGGCCCATTAGTGGTCGGGTTGTTACAAATCACTTGGTAAGACGCTTCACCTCCAACAGATAGGTCGGGGGTTCGAGTCATCCTTGTCGTTTAAAAAAAACATATAAATATGTTTATGACGTCTTTCCCTTATATCATATGATGTTATGCACACATTAGTCCATGCATTTATGAGTTAGAGTTTAGAGAGCATTCATTTACTTTAAGAAGATAATTAAGAGTTTAAAGTACTACAAGCTTCAAGGTTTAAAGTAAAGTAAGTTTTAAAGTTTAAAGATAAGTAATGGGCTCGTAAGGCACCGCCCTAAGCATTTGTGGCATTTCAAGAGTATCGACTAGAGTGTGATTAGTGCATCTAGCCGTGTTTTAAGAGTTTTAAGAGGCCACCATGAGCTGGGGTAGGACCTTGCGATGCCAAGTGAGCTCGCCATCATGTCATGGTTTTAAGACATTTTAAGATAAAGTTTCAAGTCAAGTTTCAAGTTTAAGTTAAAGAGATCTAAAGAGAACAAGTTCAAGGGTTTATAGTCAAGTCATAGATGCGCATTAGACAAGACTAAAAGATTTAAAAGACATGAAGATAGAACTTTAGGTCATGGCACGTGCATGGATACTTCAAGTTCCGCTGCATTATGCTTTCAGTTCACGAATTAGTTCCAAATATTTTCATGTCAAGTCTTTTGACGCGCAAGGCGTCTAGTAACTATTTATATTTTAACAAGTTAAGTTCGTCGAATTTTTAAGATTAAGAACTAGCACGAGTTGTATTTTTATTAGTTCGTATTTTTAAAAATCAAGGAGCTACAGTTAATTTTGTCATATTCTACTTTGTTGTACCTTCGTCATATAATTCAAAAAAGGTACCTTAAGTTGTGACATTTCCAAAAAATGTACCCTTGATTGATACAGCCCGATTTTGGTACCTTATATCGACATTGTATCATATTTAGGTACTTCTGTAACACATGATAGTTTAATTAAGCGACACATCTCAATTTGAAATTTTAAAATTTTGATGGGTGAAATCGCAAATAATTTTTTTTTGACAATTTTAAATTTCAACCACATAATTTTCACTTATTATAAATCAACCCTATTTTGTAAAATGAACATAAAAGAATGTTAAAAGAAAGAAGAAAGAGGGGAAAAATTAATTTTAAATTACAAAACAATATATTAAAATTTTGAAAAATTATAAATTATAATTTTAAATTAAATTTGTATGTATGAAAAATAAATAAAAATAAAAAAAATAATTAAATTAAAAAAAGGGGGACACGTGTCACTCTCTCGTAATTTATGGGTATACATTTTTTAATATAATTAAAAAAATATTTTTAAAAATATAAAAATATATATTCACATTTTATTACATGTAAAATAAATAAAAAATTCAAAGATTAAAAAATGCAATTTGCTACCATAAACCTTTCAATTGGGTTTTTGGATTTCGTAAGTGATTCATCCATGACGAAGCCTCTAAGTTGCTGGATCTGGAAGCTCAGTTGAAGTGCTTCCATGGCCGGTCATGGAAGCTCCACTATATCAGATCTGGAAGCTCCACGAGGGCGGAGGAATTCAGCCATTGAAGCTCAAGCTTCTTCCATGGTGATTTGTTTTTTATTCTTTTATAAATTATTTTTAACACAGATATATTTTTATATGTGTAATTTAGTAATATTGTTAAAACTTAGGATCTATAATCTATTTGCAACTAATAAAGACGATCGTATTTACATTTAGGTCAACCGTATTTCTGTATTTTTCAATGTGACATGCCACGTGTCACGAGGTACCTAAATTGGACACAATGTCAACTTAAGGTACCAAAATCGGGTGGTAACAACCAAAGGTACACTTTTAAGAAATATCACAACTTACGGTACCTTTTTTCGGATTTTTCCCTATTCCTCGTTTTGTTGTATCCATGTCGAACACTAGTTTAAATGTAATCTAGTATAATCAAAACTCGTATATATTGCAATTCTGTCTATTATAAGTTTCTATTATCCGAATTAATTTTATAAGTTTAAAATTCTATCATATACAACTCCAATTTACATTTTCCTAAAAAAATTACCAATTAACAATTCAAAACACAAGAAGTAAGGGTACATCAGTTTTTTAACAGCTACGTGACCCCTTAGCTATTGCAAAATTGCAATTGCAGGTTTTACCTTTTAGTATTGTGATTCTCAATCGTAGATCGCGGATACAACTCTTTTTTTTACCAACCATTGAAAAATATGTAAAAATTGCAATTCAACAACAAAAAATTTAAACGGGATGATTTTAGTAAAACTTAAATCGTTGACCGTATTTCCAATAACAAAGTTACCAATCAATGCCAAATTAGAAAATGAATTTGAGATGTGTTAGAGAATAAATGTACAAGAGTTAGTATTGAATTAGACTGTTATAGGCCCAACTATTATGGGATCTCTAGAAGCTTCTTTCTCATATATAAATACATGATTGTACTCTCTTATTTATCACATCAGAATAAACCATATTCTATTTTTCTCAACACGTTATCAATACGAAAGTGTTCAACCAACTGAAACCCTAATTTCTTCACTGCAGTACACAAGCCAACTATAAAAAAAAAAAGCCGCATGACAATATTTGAGGCAAATATGGTTGCAATATGCTTAGCTGATAGTGCATCAACACGTAGCATATTCAATGATGCCAAGTTCTTTGACTACTTGTCTATGGAACGAGCGAATGTGAATACAATTTCTGGTAGTGCAAAATTGATTGAAGGCTCTGGTAGAGCGAAAATAACACTACCAAATGGGACAATGGTTGTCATAGAAGAAGCACTATATTCTCCTAAGTCTCCATGAAACTTGTTGAGCTTTAAAGATATTCGACGGAATGAATATCATGTTGAGACAATGTGCGAAAATTACAAAGAATTTCTTTATATCACAAAAGTGAAATCCGGTAAGAAAAACGTCTTGGAAAGACTACAGGAATTGTCCCCTGGCTTATATTACTCTGTGATAAGAGAAATTGAAACATATGCTATGGAAAAGCAAATTGATAGCAATCTTAAAATTTGGCATGACCAGTTAGGCCATCCCGGATCAATGATGATGCGAAAGATTATTGAAAATTCATGTGGTCACACATTGAAAAATCAAAAGATTTACCACAACAAAGAATTTGTATGTGGTGCTTGCTCTAAAGGCAAATTGATTACAAAGTCATCATTTGAAAAGGTTGGATACGAAAGTCCTTTTCTTGAAAGAATTCATGGAGATATATGTGGACCTATACAGCCACCATCTAGACCATTTCGATATTTTATGGTTTTGATAAATGCATCTACGAGATGGTCACATTTGTGCTTATAATCTACTCGTAATATGGCATTTGCAAGATTGTTGGCCCAAATAATTCATTTACGAGCACAATTTCCTGATTCTCCAATAAAGAGCATTCGCCTTGATAATGCTGCTGAATTTTCATCGCAAGTATTTAACGATTATTGCATGTCGATTGGCATAAAAGTTGAACATCTTGTTGCACATGTTCATACACAAAATGGTATGGCCGAATCATGTATTAAACGCCTCCAATTAATTGCAAGGCCATTACTTATGCAATCTAGACTACCTGCATCAGCATGGGACATGCAATTTTACATGTTGCGACACTTGTCCGCATCAGGCCAATAAGCTATCATAAGTTCTCCCCCATGCAAATGGTATATGGTTATCAACCAAACATATCCCATCTGAAATTTTTTGGATGTGTGGTTTATGTGCCTATTGCTCCACCGCAAAGCACAAAGATGGGACCCCAAAGAAGAATGAGGATATATGTGGGATATGAATCCCCTTCGATAATCAAGTATTTAGAACCATCTATTGGAGATTTATTTACGACAAGGTTTGCCGATTGCCATTTTGATGAATCAAACTTTCCAATTATGGGGGGAGAAACAAAATAGTTGGAAAAGTTGGAAAGTAATATATCATGGAATGAATTATCATTATCCGTTTTTGATCCTCAAACAAGTCAAGGTGAACAAGAAGTTCGAAAGATAATTCATTTACAAACTCTAGCGAATCAATTGCCAGACTTATTTGCTGATCCAAAAAGAGTTACGAAATCTTATATTCCAGCTGCAAATGCTCCAAATAGAATTGAAGTGTCTGAAGGAAAAATTACAAATGAGTCTAAGGAACGCATGAAGCGTGGAAGACCAGTCGGTTCCAAAGATAAAAATCCTCGAAAACGGAAAGGAGCTAATATAGCCCGTTAGAGGAAAAGGCTCTAGAAGAGAGTGATAAGACTCCTAATGAGTCACACGACAATGAAAAAGAGATCCAGGCACCTGAAAGTATTGAAAATGAAGAGATCTATAAATTATGTCGTGAACAGAAAGACATGGAATCGAAATGAAATTGATGTTGATACAGTATTCTCATATAATGTAGCGAGCGATATTGTGGAACAAAATGAGGATCTTGAGCCTACACCTATAAAGGAATGTAGTCGTAGAGATGATTGGCCAAAATGGAAAGAGGCAATTACTACATAATTGAACTCTCTTAGAAAACGTGATGTTTTCAGACCTGTAGTCCCTACACCAAATGATGTAAAACTCGTTGGATACAAATGGGTATTTGTGCAAAAGAGAAATGATAAAAATGAAATTGCAAGATACAAAGCAAGGCTTGTCGCACAAGGTTTTACTCAAAGACCTTGAATTGATTATGAAGAATTCTCCTGTGATGGATGTGATTACATTTCGCTATTTGTTAAGTCTGGCAACACACGAGAAACTTGAAATGTGTCTAATGGATGTCGTTACAGCCTATCTGTATGGCTTATTGGAAAATGACATATACATGAAAATCCCTGAAAAATTCAAAGTGCCCGAAGGACAATCCCGAGATGGATACTCGATTAAGTTGAATAAATTCGTATATGGATTAAAACAATCGAGATGAATGTGATTCAACCGCTTGAGCACATTCTTGAAAAAAGAAGGGTACACAAATGATCCTATATGCCCATGTGTTTTTATCAAACAATCAGGGTCAAAATTTGTCATTATAGCTGTCTATGTCAATGACTTGAATGTTATTGGAACTCCTGAAGAGTTAGCAAAGACATTCGATTCTTTGAAGAATGAATTTGAGATGAAAGACCTTGGAAAAATAAAGCATTGTTTGGGTCTACAAATCGAACATTTGGAAAAAGGCACACTTATCCACCAGTCCAATTATTTAGAAAGACCGTTGAAACGATTTTACATGGATAAGGCTTATCCAATAAATACCCCCATGGTTGTAAGGTCTCGATGTGAAACGACACCCATTTAGACCTCGTGAAGATGATGAAGAACTGCTTGGCCCTGAAGTGCCATATCTTAGTGCTATTGGAGCACTGATGTACCTTGCTAACAATACACGACCTGATATAGCTTTTGCTGTTAATTTACTAGCAAGATATAGTTCTTCCCCGACTCGAAGACATTGGTCTGGAGTTAAACAAGTACTTCGATACTTACGAGGCATAATGTATATGGGCTTGTATTATGCGAAATGTAGCAATCCAGAATTAATTGGATATGCCGATGCATGATATTTATCTGATCCACACAAAGCTCGATCCCAAACAGATTATCTGTTTACATGTGGTGGTACAACCATTTCATGGCACTCTGTTAAGCAAAATCTACTACTTCTTCTCACCATGCAGAGATTTTAGCAATTCATGAAGCAAGTCGTGAGTGTGTCTGGTTGAGATCTTTAACTGGGCATGTTAGAGATACATGTGGTCTTACATTCAAGAAGGAAGTTCCAAATATCCTATATGAAGACAATACAGCTTGCATAGCTCAACTCAAAAGAGGCTTCATCAAAGGTGATCGGACAAATCACATATCACCTAAGTTTTTCTTCACTCATGATTTACAAGAAGAAGGATCCATCTAACTTCAATAGATTCGTTCCATTGACAATTTGGCTGACTTATTTACCAAGTCACTTCCACCTCCATCATTCGAGATGTTTGTTCAAAAGATTGGATGAGGCGACTCGAAGAATTGAAGTGATACTTTAATCAGAGGAGTTGGATACACACTACACTCTTTTTCCCTTCGCCAGGTTTTTATTCCACTGGATTTTTTTTAGCAAGGCTTTTAACGAGGCAATATCTCTAGCGTACCAACTATCACTAACTTCTGTTCATTCAAGGGGAGTGTCAGAGAATAAATGTACAAGAGTTATTATATTGGGTTAGACTATTATAAGCTCAACTGTTACAGTTACAGGCTCTCTAGAAAGTTATTTCTCATCTATAAATACTTGTACCCTCTTATTTATCATATCAGAATGAATCGTATTCTATTTCTCTCAACAAGATGTATTTACTAAAAAAAATAAATTGAAATGGAATAAAACGTAATACTAGACTAGACGAGGAGGAAGTATATAATGTAAGCCTAAAAGCCTAATAAATAAATGTATAGGTTGGCGAAAATCTATCACCGGATCGAGGATCGATTGGGAGCCGTCATCTTGTCGTTCAATTCATCCCTTGTTTGTATTAGCTCAGCTCATCTGCTTCGTGTTAGAGAATAAATGTACAAGAGTTATTATATTGGGTAGACTGTTATAAACTCAATTGTTACAGGCTCTCTAGAAGGTTCTTTCTCATCTATAAACATTTATACTTTCTTATTTATTATATTAGAATAAACGGTATTCTATTTATCTCAATAAAATGTATTTACCAAAAAAAGAAAAAATTGAAACCGATCAAAACGTTATACTAGACTGGACGAGGAGGAAGTATATAATGTAAGCCCAAAAGCCCAATAAATAAATGTATAGGTTGGCGAAAATCTGAATCACCGGATCGAGGATCGATTGGGAGCCGTCATCTTGTCGTTCAATTCATCCCTTGTTTGTATCAGCTCAGCTCAGCTGCCTCCTCTTCTTCTTCTTCTTCTTCTTCTTCTTCTTCTTTCCTAACCTTTCACCCCCCACCCACCCAGCCGATCTGCCGAAATTCTGAAACACCAGATCGATTGAGAACCGATCCCAGCCGGATTTCATACCGGTACCAGTCCGGTTCGGCAGGAATTCCGGCGAGTCCGGGTAACATCTTCTTATCTCCTGCTTTTCATCGCATACTAAGATCACTATCCCATCTCCCTTCCCTGTTTTGATCATGTATGTTCCCTCGATACCACAAGCCCTAAATTTTTCTTCTTCTTTTGTTGGTTATCGTGCGTGCTCCTTTATTATTATGCTTGTTTATGTATGGTGAGGTCATAACTATATGCGGTATCGTTTTCTTATTTTTTTCTCATGTATGATCCAAACTAATTACAAGTTTTTAGGTGCCACTTAGTTATCATGTTATTCAATTTCTCTTACATTTCAAATATCTAGGTAATTGCATTCCAATTTTGTCAGGCATTTCATGTTTCATGGACCCTCCAATGTTAAAATAAAGAAGGCACTAAATCAACATGTCATTTCGTGCTTTAACTTTATCTTGCACCAGCTACATATTTCACATAATAAAAGTTTTGTGAATTGTAAAATTCTGGAGATGGGGAGTTTGAGTTTGT
>JAYMSP010006874.1:0-10892 GCA_036897095.1 Plantago elongata
TTGACTTTTGAGAGTTTAGGTAGTTTGGTTTATCTTGATGAATTGAATCGGTTCGGAAGCTCTTGTTGTATATGAAACGATGCAGTCATATTGATCAAGAGGGTAGGATGGTGCATATGATGTGTTCCTCGGACTTGCAGATACAATCATATTGAATTTGTTCGGAACTTCTTGTTATTACGTGTACTTTTGTTGCAGTTGGTGGATTAGTTAGTCTTGGTTTTGTTATGTATTGTAGTTTTTGATTTGAAAATGACAGGAGCAGGACAGGAACTTTATTTTTTGAATATTTTCGGATTAATTTTGGATTAATCAGAATTCGATCCGGACGGATTAATCCGAATCCGATCCGAGCCATTCGGATCGGATTATGGGTCGACCCTCAGTTGATCTGAAACTTCGGATTGATCCGAAGTTCGGATCGGATCGGATTGATCCGAACGATCACCCCTAATAAAATGTATGTATGTATAGTTTTGAATTGACAAACTAATTATGATTATTATATCAATTAATGAGACTTGTTATAATAGTATTTTCAAATAAGTATCAAGTATGTTTATCCCAAAAATGTTTATCCGTGATTGTGATGTGTGAAAATCGTTTGTTCAAAAGCATGGATTGAAAATATGTTTTATGCTTATCGATATGCCTATGAATTGTTTGGACCCCTTCGGGGGAATGTCGTGCTTTTGAAGATCTTCCATCGTATTGTTATCCCTCTCGTAGGGCATTGTCATTGTTATGTGAAAAGTCGACATGTTTGCCACCACGGTTCGTGTGGCCTTAGTGTATTATTGATTGAGCAACAAAGTTATTGTTTTGATAATGTTACATGCAATTGATTTCAACTATATTATATATTGACGAGTGTATATATATGTATGTTTTACAACTATACTTGATCCGGGTAAAAGTATCCGGAGCTCACCCTTACACATTTTTTCCAGGAACGTAAGGTCTTTAAGAAGAGAATGATGCTTTGGAGTTCTAGAGTTAGTTCGTAGGATTTTCCTTTTGTTCAAACCTGGCTTTTCAGTTGTCATTTGAGTTTTAGGACTTGTAGTTAGTTTTGCAGACCTTTGTATTTTGGTATTTAGTTGCTCTGATAATTTACTTTTGGACACAATGCCAAAGTTTATGCTTCCGCAAATTATAAATTTATGTTATTATTTTGAGGCTTCGTGTTAGCGTAAGACCATCTTACGATACACGACCGATCGCTTCTTTTAAAAATTATTATTTTAATTTTGAGATGTGACATTTATCATTACTATAATAGATATATACAAATATAATAATCTAGTCTGTCACTGTCTTCCAGTCAGATGCAGCTCTAAGCAATAACATCGTTACCAATGCATATGTTCAACAACATTCAAACCCATCAAGACTGGCCAGTTTCTTGCAAGATTTTGTTGATTCTATGGTGAAGATGGGCCGAATTGGCGTTCTCACTGGCTCGGCTGGTGAAATTAGGAGGATCTGTAGCCACATCAACTAATTATAAATATAGCTATCACCTATCAGTAATATACCATGCAATGCCTTCTGAATGAATGTTTGTCTTTGTTTCTAGAACAACAGTAAAAATGGTAATTAAGTATACTAGACTGACACACCATTAAATATGTACGTGTATAGGTTAATTTGAGCACAAAATATGTACTAAATTTTCCAAACATAGTAAATGTTGGATTAAAATTGTTAAATTTGATAAATATTGGACTAAACTTGATAAATTTTGGATTAGAATTATCAAATTTAATAAATATTGGACTAGAATTGTCATGAACAACAAACGTTTACGTGCATATGCCAGTCTAGTATACTTAAGATGACTATTTTGACGTTCTCCCCTTCCCTTTGTCTCTGTTTGTCTATGTTTCTTAAAACGGGGTTTCTACAGTGAAATAATAATCGCAATACTCGTTACAATGAGATAGTAGTCGTACTACTCGTTAAAATGAGATAGTAGTCGTACTACCGTTGAAATCTGATCTCAATCATTGATTTTGTGTATGACTACTCCAACTATGTACGACAACTCAAAAGTAGTCGTACTAGCTAATCGACAATTGTACCCTTCATTATTATAAAATTTTAAATTTACAATATCATTTTCATATAAAATAAAATTAATAATAATAAAAGATAAAAATGAATGCTCCTACTTTTTTGAAACTTTTTTGAATATGTTTGTGGTTGAAGACGAGGAGAGAAAGAAACGACATGGCGAAGGCATCACCACCGCCGGTGACGGAACCACCACCATCCGAACATGTAATTGTACTATGGACGGAATGGTAGTTTTTCTAGAACTAAAGGAAACAGAGGTCGAACTTTTTGTTGATTTCGAAATGGGTTTCAAAATTTCGAGTTTATTTGGTGGATTTGGAGGGTTAATCTTGTGCGAATCGGAAGGGGGATGATGTTAGAAAGTAGTTAAAACCTTTACTTGGATTTAGATTGGAGAATTTCAGGGAATATGAAACTTTTCGGAATTACAGGGACCGGTTTAAAAGCTCCAAAACGTTGGAAGGACCTTAAGTTGAGAATTTGAGTTGGGACAGGGTTGATTTGTAAATTGATTACACAACAGCAAATTCACATTTAGAAACAATCGGACGGGACTCACTGAACATATTAGTGCTTTGGTGTGGTGGCAGTGTGTTAGTACTGGGAGTTGGAGAACAGAATTCGACTTCTTGTTGTCAACTTGTCATTGTTACTTACACTTTTCTTTTAAAATCCTTTTACTTAAAAATTTCTTTAATTTGAGTTCCAACTTATTCATGATTCGTTTAATTTTTTCAATAATAAATATTCATTTTAATAGTATAATACTTTTATGAAAATATTAGAACCGAGGAATGTATGACCCTTTTTCGAGTTTAACCAGCTAACGTGTTCACAAGAGTCTGTATTCCTCTATTTCTCACGAGTTTACTTTAATATTTATCGGTCAATCATAATCAATTATGGTTGCCGAAGGAAAGTGTACATCTTGTTTAAAAACAACTTGTGCATGAGGCATAATTAGTTAGAAGTACTCAGGTAGAGCAAAGGCTCTACCCTTTAATTGTACTTGAACGCTTACCTTTATAATAAATAAGTTGGGGATAGTACACGAGTTTCCTTTGTTATACACATTTGGAAATTTCCCGAAAAGCTAATCATAGGTTCTTCTCTCCATCGGAACAACAGGGCCGTTATGCTCATTACTAAACTTCGAGAAGTTGCTACCCAGCATATCAAAAGTATACGTGTAAGTTAGTAAGCGAAGATAACAACAAAAGGTATACTTAAAATTAATTATAATATTTAAGAAAGAAGTGTAAATCTCAAAGTAAACTCTCTATCTCTTCGCAAAACATCTAGAACTATATATCAAAATATACAGAAAAGATGTTGGCCTGAGCTTTGAATTGATTTAGAATTGATATAAAAATCAACATGTTTACGAGATTCTATACATTGCTTAGTATTTAGAGAGGGTTTTTATTTTATTCTATAATGAAGAATCTACTTTAAGCAAGCATAATAGAATAGGAAGAGTATGACTTCTATAAATAAGCCATCAGATAATATTAGCGAATACGTTCATTGTATTCTTATTTTATTTACTCTATAAGCTATGTACGAGCTAGTACGAACTCTTAACTTAGAGTACATATTATTAGGAGATCATTCGTGGTAGGAATAATCGAAACACATGCTCCTTTAATATTAGATATGCAATATCAAACAATAATTTTAAGTGATTGTGCATGCATTTTTTTTCCTTGAAATGATACATGTGACTTGAACCCCCGATCAAGATGAACTTAAAGAAGATAACTTAAGCTTCACGTTGTTCTTCCTACTTAGACTTGTTGAAAGTAATCATGATTACTTCCATGCTTATCGTACATGTATATGTGTTTTACTTTCTAGTACCAAAATTGATATTCGAAATTTTATTATTAAGTTAATAGTTCATAAACATGCATGGAAAAAATCTAAAACAAAAAATAAATATAAAGAAAAAAAACCCAACTTTTTATTAGTTGCAATGACAATTTAAAAGATAAAAGGAATAAATAAATCGATACTTAATATATTAATTCGGATAAAAGTAAATTATGTGGGTGTTTTCCTCATTTTATTGTTTTGGATGTGTGTGTGTGTAGGTATGTTGAGTACATACAATCACATGTAGCTTGGTGGAGGTGTAGAATTCAATTTTCATTGTTAACACATTAAATTAATTATTTTTATAAGTAAATTGGAAACTCGCCGGAGCTTTGTTCGATGGCGGTGAACTCACTGGAGCTCCGCCCTGTGGCGGGTGTCCGGTGGCGGTCACCGGTTGGCCGGTGGAGATTAATATTAATACCTTATATTTTTTAATGAAAGAATAATTATAATTATAAAAGAATTAGTAAAATTATTTTAATATTTTATAAATGTAATTATAAAAGAAAATAAATAAGTAACTAGAGGGCGTGTTAAAAAGTATATTTGATAAACATTTTAATATACGACTACTATCTTATTTTAACTATGAACGACTCCTATTTCATCGTAGAAAAATCCTTCTTACCATTGATTATCTTGTCCCAATTGTTAATTTTTTTTCTTCCGAGGTGATTTACAGATATGACCTTTTGAGATGCTATGGCCTATAAGCATTCATTGACACATTTGCTCTTAAAAGGAATACCTTATCCCAATTACCTTCCAGCACATGAGATAAAATTACAAGAAGAAAATGATCACCAAGAGTCCAAGACAAACTGGATATTCCAAAATTCTGGTGTACAAATGTTAACATTTTATAGCAGATACTTAATCATCACTCCACTATCTCCAGAGTTCATAAGAATCACCCTAATTGTATTGTATGTACCTATAATTCCATGCTTAACCTGAAAATTGCATGGAATGGACTAATTTCTACCAACAAACAAGCCACTTATAAAACACATACATCTCATATCTTAACAAGATACTAAACTATCTTCGCTTGCTCCAACCCCAAGCTCCCCAGACGAACTCGCGCCTACAGGCGCAAACCCCATCAACCGAGTCCCAACAAAGTCGCGTCCAATGCACAAAGCCCTTCTCGCCGGAATCTCGTTCACCGTTCTTTTGTGGGAAGAGAACCACTTAGCTTGCATGTAGGTCAGGCGACGCCATGGTGGCACGTGCATATCCGCACTCTTCATCGACTTCTTCATGGCTTTGCACATCACCGCAACCAGTGTCCTGAGCTCCTCAGGCTTGCCAACAAAAACTGGGGGGATTTTTTCGAGCAATGTCGTATAGGCCTGCGTTGGACGAGCTACTGTGAACTGTCCAGCCAGAGCGACTTCAACTATATAGCGACTCCCACCCGTGTTGATGTCGATGTATTCATACTCTCCTGCATTGCAGCGACCATTTCTCTTCCATTTGGATTTGCAAAGCCCTGTTTAAAATTAAGAGTTATGATTAAAAGTTGATTAAACATGATCACATTGATGACCTTGTAAGTTTTTACATATGTTTGGAGAAAAAGAAAGCAAATGATGCGCAAAAATGAATTCAGAAATTAAGTAAAGGATGCGCAAATTTAAAGCAAAGGATTCGCATTGATTCTTTCTTGTGAAAGTTCACAATTTTATATAAATTCTGATGTATCAAAAAGTTAATTCTAACATTTAAAAGCTCCATTTAATTGAAGGAAATTTAATTAGTAGGTTTACAAAAGTTGATACAATTTCTATCTGTAATAGCATAAGAAAAGTTCCAAAAAAAGAATTAATGGTATCTAGCAAAATCTGCAATAAAAACTTTAAAATAAATAAAATAAAATAAAAAAACAAGAGAAGAGAAGAGAAAAACAAACTCACCGGCATCAAAGCCTTCATCAAGCAAGTTGGCCATCAACCGGCGTTTAAAATCCGGCAAGTAGGCCCCGCCAACTCCCTCCGAAAGCCTGCTCATCTCTGCGTGAATGTTGGACTTAACAACGTCACCATCGTTTTTGTTGTCATTCAACAGCTTGTCTAAAGACTCTTGTAACGCCAAGTCACCCTCGAGTCTTTCAGCTTCCTCATCAGCTTCGTGATCAGCATCAGCAAGGATTCCTCGTTGCTGATCTCTGAATTCTCGTTCGAAATACGAGTTCAAGAGCTTGGACAGATCCGCAGAGTGTTCGCTGCCACTGCTCTCATTTTGTGCAACTCCAACAGGAATGTTAACGTTCATCATTTTTCTTGATCTTTTTTGCTGAAATCTGGAGATGGTTTTATCTGTACTAGTAGCTGATTAAATATAACCAGCGCTAGAGATATATATATATATAAGAAGAATATTGGATGGAATGAAAGGTATATGCTGTTGGCTACTCCAATTTATAGAGTTGGAGTGAGATGAGATGAGATGAGAGAAATAATAAGAGTGTTAGGTGTTGTTTCCTTAAATTGTTTTTCTCTTTGGTTAAATGTATAATATGTTGGGATTGTGGTGAAATGATGTTTTCACTGTCATTTTAGCCTCACAAATGGACTCATTATGATGACATGCTTACTTCATTTCTTATTGTAGACATGCCAATCTGCAAAACTTATCCATGTTTGTTTCTTAATCTTGTCCTTCTGACTTGCTTTTATGTTTGAAAAGTATATTATGACGATTTAGTGGAATATTTGAGTTAATGACAGTACGTACAAATATTATTTGTTCAATGTACACGTCAGTAATATCATTAGGATTACGTACATATCAATATTTCATTAAAGAGCTGGAGAAAAATGTATTGTTGAGTAAGTGAACATACCAGTTTCTGCTTTGTCCTTTTTAATGAGCGGAAGCTTTTATAGTTTTAAATATTTAAACTTTACTGAGTGTAATTAAAGTATAAGTATATTCATAATTTTGGATAAGAATAAACTCTATGGAATAGAAAATTAAAAGCCCTTTTTAATTTAATAATCACCACCCATCCAAGTAAACTTTTTTCCCTTTTTACATAAATTGTAACGATTGAAAGGAATATTCGATTTAAAAGCGTATAATAAAGAATATAGGTTAAATATTTAACTTACACATCATATATATAATTAGGATTACGAATACAATCTTTGACTGGCCATGATACAAGAAAGATTAATCCTTCTAAATAAGCAAACACACAAACTTATGCATGTTATTTTTAGACGATAAAGCTTTTATAATTCTAATATTTAAAATATACGAGTGCACTCTCCGTCAACGAAATATGTAACTCTCTAAAGTTTAAGAATATAGGAAGAATTGATGGTTTTGAATAAGAATAAAC
Organism: Plantago elongata; assembly: GCA_036897095.1. NCBI lineage: Eukaryota > Viridiplantae > Streptophyta > Magnoliopsida > Lamiales > Plantaginaceae > Plantago > Plantago elongata. Next base: position 7,307 of record JAYMSP010006874.1, read on the forward strand.
TCAACGGATTAGCAAAGCATAAGGATATTAATGTTAAAGTACAAAGGTTAATAATCTTTTTGATATAGAAATGTAACTGATATAATTCAATTTTAGTTCTTAAAACCTTTTTTCTATATTCATCTATGCATATATAGTTATTTAATTGTATTAATGGTTGAACTTGCAAAGATGTTCATGTAACAAATTAGAAAGACGGAGTACACGACTATATAAAGTTTCATAAAGGGTACTTTTGGATTTTGGAAGCCCCAAATGATTTTAATAGTTTTATCTGAACATGAATATTGTAGGATTTAAACTAAACATCAAAATGGGGTTTATTTGAAATTAATAACTAGTTGAATAGATTGTGTTGGGCCAAATCAAAATAAAGTAAACTTAGTTATTTTCAAATAAGCCCCTTAACTAAATTTATTGTTTAAATTTAACCCAATAAACTTTTGCTTATATAAGGTAACACATGTCATCTAATATACATTCATGTGTCGCGACTCTAATTAGAAAATAATAAATAATAAGGTACCTAAAAATGTTCATGATCTAATAAATGCGAGCGGTAGGTGGCTGCTTAAAGTACATTTTTTGAAATATTACTTATGATAGATCTACCACCCGAATATGATGAAAATAATGAAAATAGAAATGTGACTGGCATGTACACATTTAATATGTGGAGTAGGGGTTAAAATGTGTATTGTTACTTCTTATGTAATATTAAATTATCTAATAGTTAAATAGTTAGTTTTGCACTTTTTTATGTTATTATTTGAAGGGTTGTGATAAATATTAAATTATCTAATGGTTAAATAGTTAGCTTTGCACTTTTAATTTTTAAGGATATATCAATACTTCTTCTCATTTTAACATTGAACTATTTTATTGGGAGTTAATTAACGATTGACGGTATCTATAAAGACTATCAATTGATTGTATTGTACAATATCTACCATATACTATTATAAAGGGAAGACCATCAAGGTAGTTAGCGGGTCAACCTTTTCTTTTCCTCTTCTCACCTCATTTTGATATACTTTTTTATTTCCAAAACATTTTAGTATTGTGTAATCTTATTAAAAAATTAAATTATGATTAATAGTTCTTTAATAATGTAAATTATTGATTTATAATTTTTTTCAACAGAAACAATAAATTTAAAGTTCGTACGCAAATACCGTGAGACAATTTTCTAGTAGGTTAAAATGAAGTGTATATAAGTAGATTACTAGTCTTACATTGTCTAGCATTTTGGGTGATTGCAAAGGAAAATTTGTACGGGTTCAGATTCAGAGTGGATAAATATCATATATATATACCAGTGTGACTTATGTAGTCTAAGTCAAGCATAATGCTCTGGCCTAAAGGATCGGGTCTCGAGCGATTATTGATCGGTCGTTACAAGTGGTATCAGAGAGGGATCACCCCAACCTCGTGAGGGGTGTGGATGGTTGCTTTTGGAAAATGGGTACCCATATAGAGGATCGACTAGAACGTCAAATAATTTAAGTGAGTTGGATTGTAATTCCCGACATCTCACATTAGTTAAGAATGAAATGCATGAAGGGTATATAATCAAGTAGGGCACCAGTCTCACACAATGCCTTTGGGTGATTCCAAAATCAAATTCATGCTATCAAAAATTGAAAATAGATAATATCATACTAGTGTGATGTGTGTGACCTAAATCAGTCGTAATTAACCGTATCAATTTAAAGGATCCGGCCTCAATGGATTTGAGACCTTTACAAACTAACTCTCCTATTTATATATAGGTTATATGATTTGTGTGGTACTATTTTTAATCTACAATATCAAAATGTTGTTTTTGAAACAGTTAAGGTGACTCGAACTCCCCATTTATTGGTTGGAGAAGAAGCGGCTTACCAACTAAACTGCACTTGGTTGTCAATATCAAATTATTGTTAACTGTATTATTTATAAGTGTGTCCTCCAACTTTTGTTTTTATAAATCGTGTCATTGAAGTCATCGTTTTATACAATCAACTCTTAAATAATTGAGTCTTGATGATTTTTTTATTCTTTTGTAATTTTGTTCTTTGATAACCTCACATTTGAGTAACGATGTGTATATACTATACATCACTTTCTCATCATCCAATCATAGTTGGCGTGAATACAAAATACAGACATTGAAGCCGTCTCTATCGCCACTTTTGAGTGAAAATGGCTTACGGCCCATACCATATCTTTGTTTGTAAATGCTTCCATATATCTGGACGAGTTTCTGGCTTCCTATTATGAGATAAAGAAGATTAATGCGGATCTCGAGTGTGGGAGCTAGAGAACGGCCAAGTTCATTGAATCTGTAAAATGTGACCATATACATTAATTGAATTTGAACCTTGCAAAATGCATTTTAAGGAAGATTTGGAGGATTGGAAAATAGAGTTGCCTCCCCTGAGTCCCCTCTCTACATTCAAAATTTGCATGTGTCTTATGGAATTATTGGTAAATGATAAACTATTTAATCCTAATTATATTAGACATAGTTATATATATTAGACTTTTAGTTAGATTAATCTTATTTTTTTAATATCTAATTAGATTAGATATAGCTTCTTATATTTTGTATATATACCCTACATCATTCTATAATAAACACGATTGATTATTCAATAGTCTTACATGGTATCAAAGGGTTACGATCCTTCCGCTGCATAATACCGTGATCATCGACCTTGCCTGTGTTACTATCCGAAAGCACGAACCCTTGTTCGTTCGTTCTTCTTCTTCCCCAAACAGCAACCTGCGATCTCGATTCTTCCCTCCCTGCTGATTTTCGATCCCTTGCCGTTTCCCTGTCCTCAGATCGTTTCTCTGATCTCGATCTTTGTTCTCTTCTCACCGACAGAAAAACAGCCGCATCGATCATCACCCAACTTTTGAAATTCGGTTTCGATCAAACACCAAATTCTACCAGTTTTCTCTGTTCCGGATCGCACCCACTGTTCGATCTCTTTCTTCCCCACACAGAACGTAAACTGCCCGAATTTATTCTCCCTTCTAATCGAACCCACTGTTCGATTAGCTTCCTGTTTTTCCTCTCTCTGCTCGATTTCCACCACCCAATCGAGATCATGACCATCGGTTCTCCTTGGTCATACCAAACCTGGCCTCAATGGATTTTTCCACCACTGTGGGCTATGTCGTACTATTCTTACCCCACGACAGATTGAAATCCTGCCCAACACCATCCTCCACAACCCGCACAGGGTTACACTGTGCAAACTCTGGATGAAAACTGGTATATGGACTCTGGCGCTTCATCCCATATGACCACCAATCCAAGTACTCTTTCGTCTCATTCTTCTTTGAGCAAACATACTGGTATTATTGTCGATAATGGTAGCCGTATTCCTATTCGTGACGTTGGTCATACTTCTCTCTCTCTCATCCAAATCCCAACTTTCAACTCCCCAAAGTTTTGCATGCTCCTAATCTAGTCAAAAATCTTATTTCGGTTCGCAAATTCACCACCGATAGTCATGTTTCTGTTGAATTTGACCCTCACAGTTTTTCTGTTAAAGACCTCACAACGGGGAACCGTCTAATGAGATGTGACAGC
>JAYMSP010006875.1:0-10890 GCA_036897095.1 Plantago elongata
AGAAAACCTGCAACTACTTATGTTCTCTCTAGTCTTCTGAAAAAGAAGCACTAATCCAGAACTTAACCTTCTCGATTTCAGATAATCTTTCACTTAACCTTCTCTCTAGTCTTCAACTGTTTCTGCTGCTGAAAAGCAATCAATCAACCTGGAGATCTCGAACAATAGACTCCAAGAGGATTTTAACCCTAACAACTGGACCACCAACCACAGAATGCAATATGGTGGTGCCTTTGTGGAGAAGTATCTGGAGGCAATAATTCCAGAGCAGGCGGATAGAACTTCCGTCTTGGTTTTGCTTGAAAAAGCAAACCTAGAGGGATTTCTTTCAGCCCTTCCCAGTGATACCTCATCACTGGATGTTCTTGAGTTTTACAACAACTCAGAAGTGACCATTAAGCTGGTCAACGGGACTGGAAAAGTGTCCTTCAAAACCTTCCCAGTGATACTTCATCACTAGATGTTCTTGAGTTTTACAACAACTCAGAAGTGACCATTAAGCTGGTCAACGGGACTGGAAAAGTGTTCTTCAAAACCAAGGTGCAAAAACCTTGTGATTGACCTAGACTGCCATGGTTTTTGTGACCTTTTTGGCTTGGTCAATGAGGGCGGAGAATTTGAGATGAGCACCAAGGATGAAATCCTTTTGCAAGGTGCCAAGGAAACATATAGTGAATCTCTCATATGTCTATAGAAGACACTCCCTCAACATTCATCTTGGGAGATATTAGAGTCAGGCACTTGTACAATCACTGAAATGTGCTAGCCTGCATTCTACACAGGCACTGGACGGTCTGAAGGGTGGAGCAGATCAGATTAGCCTGGAGAGATGGATGGCTATGTATCTGATGAGATCCCAACTCAAGGAACAACAGGAAAGCCCTTTCAATTGGGGTAAGTACGTGTTCATGAAGTTTATCAAAGCTCTCAGAAGCTTTGATGCCAAGATTGAAAAAGTTTTCACTGGGCCAAAGGCCACAGTCATATATGGACCGAAGATATGCTGGATTCTACAGAAATATGGTCTAAAGCTCAAAAACCCTGAGAAGCTTGAGACCAGTGACATTCTCTGGAAGTTCAATTATGGAAATTGGGTGAAAAGAAAGGCTGTAGAAGAGCCTGGGGTTGTTGAAGAGGTTGCACCTTCTGAGGTGGCACCTAAGAAAACCTGAACTAAGAGGAGAGTAGCTAATAACAGAAAGTTTATGAGGCTCCTGCAAAGACCATTTCTGCACAGAGTACTCCAATTCCACAAGATGTTCTTGAAGTTCCATCTACCACTCCCATCTTTGAAGATGCGTCCAGGGAGGAGGAGATGTTGAGCAAAATCAGTGGAAAGCTCTCTCCCTCCACAGAAACAATAGGAATTATGGATAAATTTGTGCCCATCGTAGAAGATTCTGATGGTTCTCACACAAATCTTTAAAACTTCAATGAAAATCACAGATGCATTGAAGGCATCTGGTTCATTATTTGGTGAAGTTTCTGAGAGATCATCTAAGTATGTGGTTGCTGAAGACATCATTGATACACAAGAAGCAGCAACCACAGCCATTCAGAGCTCATTAGACTATATTCAAAAGTCTCTGAATGCGGATGATGTAGTGATGGAGGATGCTGACATTGCCTTCACTCTACAAGGACTGCAAGATGCGGTTATGAATGTTTCAATCTTAAACCCATCTGCTGAAATATTGTAGTTAGAAACACCAGCAATGGACATTGCTGAAGAAAATCCTGTAGAGAAACAGGTTTCCCAGAAAGAAGTAGAACGGGAACTTGAGTCTGAAGTGCCAGAATCGTCTAGCCAAGAAGAGGATTCACAAGCTCAACCTGAAGCACTTCAGGTAGCAAAGAAGTATATATCTGACTTGTTTAAACTTAGTTATTTATTACTTGTCACTCATAAATTTCTTTGTTATAGGACCAAGAAGAAACACAAGCACCGGAAGAGGCTGCAAAGCCTTCTTCAGAAAGACAAGAGGAGGCTCCACAAGCCTCCACACCAAAAGAATCTGAGCCTGCCAGACAGGTATAATCATTTTCTGAAGGATGTGATTCTTTTTATTATTTGCATTTTATTGAGTATGCTAACTTGATAATGTGTTTCAGATAGGCTCCTACTGAGGAAGAAAGAGAAGTGATGGACACATCACCAATTGAAAATGAATTGCCAAAAACCGTTAAGGTTTCTGAAGAACATGTTTCTGAGCCTTCATCTTCAAAGGTTTGCCTAAGATATTCTTCAAAAAACTGGCACTTCCATTTTTCCTTAACCTTTCTAAATCTCATATTATTGTTTTAGCTTCTCTAGGCTCAAACTGAAGCAGAAAAGGTACAAGAAGGTGAGATTGCAAGCCCTTCAGTACCAATGGATATTGATGAAGCCCCTCCGGCTTCAACACAAGAAAGAGTTCCAAACACTGAACAAGTCTTTGAACAATTTTTTCTGAGCCTCCCCAACCGGAGGTAAGTGAAAACTGAGATAACAACAAATTGGTTGCAAAAACATAAATTTCTGTCAATCTATCTAATGTGTTGATCTTTATCCATAGGTTCAAGTCGAAAGAGTAGTTGTTGAGGAATAGACTACCTTGTCTCACCCTCGCAATGAAGTATCTGAGGCTACCATCACTTTGGTCGAACCTTCAGAGCCTGCAGTTAAAACTCATGAATCAGAAACTGAATTCATCTTTCAAACTCATATAGCTTTAAAGTTTTTGAAAATAAAACACTTCTCTCTCTTTCAGGCGTTAAGCATTGTACCTTCAACATTTCCATCGTCTTCTGATGAGGTGCACAAGTTCTTCAGAGAGAAAACCATAAAGAAACATCTCCATCTATTCAAGTCATGGCAGAAACTTCGATGTGCTGATCTTATGGATATTGCCATCTTGATAGACAATAAGGCTAGAAGAGAAAGAGCCTTTGATCTTGAGACATATATTCATGCCACCTATTCTGTAAAGAATTACAACTTCTTTGTGGTGATGCATGAAGGATTTTCTGAAGAAATTGTACAACTGATTGAAAAGCATTTTTGGATGCGGATGAAGAAACTAGAAGGCGAATGGCTTACAAGCCTGCCTTGCCCAAGAGCATAAGTGTCTATCCTTCTAAGCAGGAGGAAGTTAATGGGCAGGTCACCACTTTACCAACGGTGATCAATCTAGTCTTTGATGATGAAGAGGAAATTGATGAGAATGATTTTGAATACCCTCTCTCTGAACATCCAACCAGAATGGATGATAGTGAGGATGATGATGATGATGAGGCTTTCACTCTAGGAGCTGGTGGAAATGCTCATACTAGAAGAGCATCTAGTGTAGGTTTTCTATCTGCACAAAAAGTGTCAACACCACCACCATCTTCAAAGTCACCAACTCACACCTCTCAACAACATGATGAAGAACAAGCAGCAGAAATTGTTGAATGGGAAGGTGAGGCTAGAGCTTCGAAGTTGAAGAAAATATTGGAGAGAGAGGCTCAAGATCAATCTGAGCTAGATGACTTGCTTGCTGAGAAAGAGGTCAAAATCCAGAAACTGGAGGCACTAAACAAGAATGAATGGGAACTTCTTGGTGAGCAATTCAAGTTAAAGAATTCAATGGAAACTGTCGTGGTTTACATTCAATCCCTGGTAGAAGAAAAGCAAGATGATGAGGCTGCATTGCAATTAGATGGACCATCACATGACAAAGGGAAGAAAGCCATTGAAGCTGAGTCCTCTATCGATTGTTCTGATGAGGATGGCACTAACCATCCTGCTGGAATGGATGAGGAAGAAAAAGAGGTGGACAATCTAAATGAGCACATGGTTGTGTCTCATGTGAAGAGAAAGGTGATTGCACCCAAGGCCTTTGATAAAGCTCCAGAAGACAACAATGTTTTTGAAAACAAGTTCGTAGTACTGAAAAATCTGAAGAATGAATTGTTTGAACAAAACAACATTACATTGGCCACCATCCCTCCAGAGTTCAAAGCCTTTGCTAAGCTGATGACCAGAAGGACCACATCTCTCATGTCATTCTTCTTCTGGCTAAAATCGATTACATCGTGAGTAATCCCGCACAATTTTGGTGATGGTAATTTTGAGTCTTCTGAATCTTCATCTTCAGAATCTGACTCAATATCTAGAGCATCAAGTTGAATTTATATCTCCTTTCTCTCTTCAGTAAGCAATGCCCTCTAAGTTCTTTTGAATGTTCTTATCTCCTTTTTGTCACCCGTCTTAAGCATGTTAAAAGCAATACAATTACGTTTGAAGTGATCAGGTTTCTGACAATTGAAGCATATGTCATTTCCAACTTCAGCGACATCAGTACTAATAGCTTTTCTGAGCAGGATTGTTCAAAACGTTGTTCATTTGAACGTTCTTGTACTGATAGTAGTTTGGGCCGAGATGTTTTTTCAGCTTCTCTCCTTTCAATCTCTTTATTCGCATATTTCTTCATGTGACACACAACAAGAGCATTTCTTCAGATACTTCTCTGGTATCCTTCTTTTTAGAACTACCTTGTGTGACTAGAGCAACACTCTGCAACTTTTCAGCTGCAGTCAATCCTCGTTGGGTTGTCTCATAGTTCATAGTGGCTAAATGTGAAAAGAGTTCCATTGGAGTGATTTGGGGCATTCCCTGATTGAAGTAGAACTACTGGGTATGATCCCAATTTTGGTTCAAACTTCTTACAATGGTTTTCACCTTCTCAGAATTTGAGTATCTATCACTTTCTCTAAGTACAACCATATCACTCATGAGAGTTGTAATCCAAGTTCTTTTAGAGTTTCAGTGGGACCCTATTTGAAGTTTTGGGATTTCAACTTCAGAACCTTGAACTTATTTTCCTTGGTTTTCTCAGTTCAGGCACAGATTTCTTCAATCAATTACTAGACAACTTTCGCCATTTTTGCACACTACAGTTTGCACTATATATGCTCAGGTGTCGATCAAATGATGATGTTACGAGCTTGACCATCCAACATGTATCTCATGGCATCTTTCGATATCCATGGATCACAAGGTTTGTCTGCATACTCAACTTGTCCAGCAACAACAGAACCACAATCACTAGTAGAAGTGTCACTACCTTCAGCATTAGCATTTCTCTTACCGCCAGACACTCCATTGACTTGTTGAGCTGTCTGATCTTGATTGGTCCTTCCTTGATGACATAGATCATCTCATCATTGATTGCTTCAAGATGCAACATCATGTTGTTCTTCCATTTCTCGTAATTCTCGGGCTTCAGAACTGGAGCATCACTCAGAGACATACTTGCACACTTAACACACAAATTAAAACGTCCTCGGAAAGCGACAAAAACCTTTACCTATATGGGGGATCGAGGTTCAGTGCAGAAGGCTTGGGAACCTCCTGCTCTGATACCACTTATTGGTGTATATAAAGGCAAATGAAAAGAGTAGGGGGGAGTGGTGAATAGTGTTTTCAAACTTTTGTCGAGAAACACTATTTCTTAGAAACTTGTGGGTTTCTCGGAAGACTTTAATCTATGAATAAATGTGATTGTGATTTCCAGTAATAATGTGTGTGTGTGTGCAATGCTGGAAAGTAAATACATAATAGTAAATAACACAACAATTATAGTGGTATCTGGAGGTGGCATAATCCTCTAACTAATCCACTCGGCTTTTTGAGACCTGAAATTCACTAGAACATATAATTGAGTTCACCTTAAAATAAATCCCTACAAATAGATAGTTCTCAACCAAATGTTTCCCCTGAGTTTTTCCCTAGCTCTTCGAGCCAAGTACTTCATGTACTCAAGATAACTTGGAGCTTTTCCTTGATTTCCCAAATCAAGTACTTCATGTACTCCACACCTTGATGGTGTTGGTTATAATTTGATTGTCAGGTAAGCTTCTCGTATAACTTTTCAACTATATTTTCAGAGAGCTTGCAGAGATAACACTACTTGATATACTTATTCAGTTGGTAGGTTCTCCTTACTGACCCAAGTAATTGATATCCATTCTAGAGAATGATCTTCAGAAAGGGTATCCGAAAGTTCAACTCTTTCATGAATAACAATCTCTTGTTATAGGTTCAAGACACTTAGAACTACTAGTGATTCTTCGAGCTTGTTAGTCGCAACGGAAAGCTTGGAGAATGGTAGTATGAATGCTTGAGAGAAAACTTGCTTAATAGTAGATATGAGCGTAGTTCGTGTGTGTATTTCTCAGCTTCTAAGTGGTGATATTTATAGATGAATTTGAGAGTCATTTGAATAGTATCTGTTAGACCTTCTCAAAATTCAATCTGTTGAAATCTTGAAATGAGTACTCAGAAGTCCCTTTCTCATTTCTCATAGAGGACTATGCATTGAGCAACTTTCCAGCTGGTGTAATTAATCCACTGTACTATCTCTTGTCATGTATTCTCAACTGAAAGCTAGCATGCTCCTGAACTCAATGATGTCATATGTTCAGAGACTTGTTATGTGCAATATATGCACTAACAATATGTTTTCTGATCATAGTCTATCTGAGGAGACTAAACCTTTTGTCTTCATAAACTTGTGCAATCTTCAGTCTTCAAATCTTCGACTAAAATCCATCGCTAGGAACCTTCTTTCATGGCCTTCTTCGTAATATAAAATTGCATTCAGAGACCTAATATTCCTATTACAAGTTTAACTAGACTAACATACTAAGTGATTTCCTCTTTTACAATGTTCAAGTGAATTAAGAGTACTATTCACCTTTTTGTATTAAAGATAAGTCATATGGTGATTGATCAAAAATACTAACAGATATTCCTAATAGGTTTCCACTCATATTCCACCGGTGGCTTAATTATTTTCTTGTACTTCTAAGTCTTTTATCACTTTGAATTCTTTGAGTTGCTTAGTTATATCAACTTCCACCAGTATACAAGTGTAGGACACCCACAATTTATGCGCAATACATTCATTAGAAAAAGAGGTTTTCCTAAGGCACTTCCGATCATCCCGAGGATTTTAGCTCCCCAAAGATGCAAAGGTAATTGAGGCAGTTTGATCCACATTGGAACATCATGTAACATATCAACTTTCAAAGAAAATCATGTTACCCATTCACGTAATAACATCGTTATATCATAGATCGTGTATGGGGTCCCTTTTTCATTATGTCATCCCGGTAGGCCAAGGTCCTGAATTTCAAGATTAAATAACCTCCGTCATTGAAAAACATCTCCGGTAGGGTCACGAAGTTCCAGAATTTCTTCATATACTGCTTAACAAAGTTCATCGACAGTTCTCCACCTAACACATAGATGATAAGGGAGGTATGCCAAAAATCAATCTTCGATTCTACATCCTCATGTTCAATCTCAACCTCAATTTCTCCTTCAACAGTAGCAGGGGCAGTAAATTCAATAGATAATCCCCGTGAAGGTTCCCGATTGCCTCGAATCACCTCTGTCTAAAGCTTTGATGGAATTATGGTGTCTTCCCCAACCTCCTTTTGTTATGTATTAGTCAAATCTGAATCTAGGGCAGACTGTTTTTTCTCAGAATATGTGTCTTGTTGTAAATCCTTGTTTGGCTGGAAATCCTCTCCCAACATATTTTCTGGCAGCTCGTCGGTCCAATCAGAAGGGTCAATCGGCGTCGACGCGTCGTCGGGAATTGGTACTTGCTCCAGTTCTTCAATTCGACGATTCTCGTGCTCCACAGTGCCAGAATCAATGTCGTCTGGTATCTCACTGTACAATACCGAAGGCGGCGATGCCACCCGACTCGCTCCTTCCTCGTCTTCGCTGGTCACCATCGATGGTTAGTCCAACCTGCACAAGAAGCTTCGATTTTCTCTCTCTAGAATTTTTTTCAAAGCAATACTATTATAATAAATTAAATTTCAAATATAATCTTTCAACAAATAATAAAGTATTAAATGACACATACATGGTCCATATATATAGACAGCAAATACAAAAATTAACATTTTTCTTCTGTTAAAGTTTAAAATAGTAAAATAATAAATAGGTAATTCTAAAAAATTATTATTTTATTTTAAATATATTTTAGAAGGTAAATTTGATTTTTTTATTAATATCTAAATTATAATTTAAATATTCATATGATGAAGCGATTGCCTTACCGTCTTGGGCCTTTGATGACGCCCCATCACCTTACCGCCTTATAAATATTTAAATTAGAAAAATATAAATAATAATAAAAACAACTAAAATTTGCATAATAAAATATTTTATAATTAAAAATATATTTTTTAGGAATATATAATTTTTAACTTTAGTATTTTAAAATTTTAACGAAATAAATATATTAATTTTTTTATTTGATGCATCTTGCGTTCGGGCTGCCTGACTGTGGAAAATCCGTACATACTAATATAGTGACCAAATGAAATAAAATTGTAAGGTCCGCAAAATTTCCTCGTGTATCCGAAATATTAAATTAATATTAAAATTATTATGTCGCACGAGCGAAAATATTACGTAAGTAGATTGGGACGAATTTAGAATTTTAACGCCGAGCGGATTCGACGCTAAATTAAGAATTAGGAATATATTAATAAAATAAAATTTATTTATTTTAATTTTCATGTGGCTCGAGTTCGACTCGAAAAGTGCCCGGAAATCGATTTTACATTTTTTCGGATTTTATTTGCGAGTCGTTTGGAAGCCAGAAGAATCCAACTGCATATAATAGCAAAAGGACCGGATTACCCCTGACTTACTCTTCTCCTTCTTTTCCAAAAAGGTTGCTTTGGTCATTTCAGACCCCTTTCTTCCCCAAATTTCCAGCCGCCCGTTGCTTCTATTCACCGTGCCACAGTTTGATTTTTACCGTGCCAAAAATTAACTCCCCTCGCCGCCAATACCGCCCATCTGGCCAATCACCAACCACCGCGCCCAGGGCGGCGCCGCACGCGTGGGAAGGGACGTGTCTCGCGAAGAAGAGACGTCGTTACACGCGGCGAGAAAGAAGCAAACGGCGCGGGTGAGTCATCACACCACGCAGCAGTTTCCGGCGCCTCCGCAGCCTCCAACACCGCCTCTATCCGCCGCCTGCTCCCTATAAATACCGGCCTCCATTCCCTTTCCTCCTCCACACCACAGTTCACTCTTCTCGCTTCTTTTTCCTCATTCTGCTCCTCCACTCGCAAACCACCTCCAACCACCATCCACCGCCGTGCTCCGGCCACCTGCCACCGGCACCACCACTGCCGAATATATTGCCCGGAATTGAGTCGTTCACTCGACCGTTAATTCCGGTAAGTATCTCGATTGAATGTCGATTATTCGAATAACGAGCGAGAAATTAGTTAATAATTCCATGCAGTCGGGCCGCTCCGTCAACCCCGCTTCGAGTACCGTCACGCTGTCCGTCCCTCGATGCTCGCTCGGTTAGTGTCGTGTTTCCCTCATTTATTAGCGCTAATTATCGTTAGTTATCGTAATTTATTGTTAATTACCAGATATTATCAGTTAGTGGGAAATTTAAATTATATTGTTAGTCTGTTGAATTAGTAGAATAGCAGGTGATATTAAATGATGTAGTTGAATATAGTGTCGACTGGCCGTCGACTATAAAATAATTGCCGCAGGCTGCGGACTGTTGCTTAGTAAATTAGACTATGTATTTTTGGGTTATGAGAAGACGTCGACTGGCCGTCGACTAGGGAATTGTAATATAATAATATTGTTGATGGATTGCACTGTTGAAGCAGATATTGGTTAGTTACTGTTAGAAGCTGGAACTATACTGAGACAGACTTGTCGTCTGTTATCTGAACTTATCCGTTAAAAGACATACACCAGGTATAGGTTGGGAAATTATACTGGGACAGACTTGCCGTTTGTAGTTTGAATTTATCTGCTAGTAGTCCTATACCGGATATAGGTTTATTATATTGAGATAGACTTACCGTCTGTGGCACATGTTAAGAATAAATTACCAGATATAATTTTAGAGAATAAAATAAAATGTCGCCTTGACGGTTTTAAAGGAAATAAATAATTTTAGGACTTATTAAAGATTAAAAGACGAGTCTTGTTAAACAGTGTCGATTACTTGAAACGGTAGATATTTAATTAAAAGAAACTTGGATATGGGATCCATTTACTGGTCATAACACTGTTAGAAAATTATTAGGAGTCTTTAAATGATTTAGTCTAGAGTTTAAGTAGTACTGTTTATCTATTTATCAGGAATTTCAGAGTCTCCTGACGCACCATATATATACGGTGAGTGATAACTGGCTTTCGGCATCAGGCCCTGGGAAAGTTAAAATGCCACCTTTCATCGCCTTTCAATTCCTGCATCTATTCCTGTTTATCTACTCTGTGAGTGATAACTGACTTTCGTCATCCGGCCCTGGGAAAGTTTGCTACTGTTCATTCCTTGCACTTTCATTCCTGTACCTGTTTATGTGCCTGACTGTCTAACCCAGACTGCGGCCACCCCGATGGTGACTTATTGACTTCGACTTGACTATTGATTTTAATTCCTAACTGTAAACTATATACGACCTGTGTCTAGGAATACCTACCTGTATTAACGTGAATCTCTATTGTTTCAGTTACTGATTGATAGTGTACTCTGAAAATGTTTTACTGTTCCTGAGTGATAGTGTACTCTGAATATATTTTATTGTTCCTATCTTCCTGATCCTCATGAACTGCATTGCATGAAACTATTTTAAAAAGCAACCACACACTATTTTCTTAGAACTGGGATCCGTATCTTGAAGTGTTGCCGTGTAAACGGTTTGGATCTCTGATCCTGAAGTGTTGCCGTGTAAACGGTTTGGGTTACGACCCTGAAGTGCCTAATACTAGTTTCCCTACTTGCGAAAGTGCCTGATCAGCGTGTTGTGTTGGTTTGATGTATTGTTGCATTCATACGCATTTCATGCATGCTTGAT
>JAYMSP010006876.1:0-10889 GCA_036897095.1 Plantago elongata
GTTCCAGCAAACTTCATATATTTATCATTTTTGTACATTTATCATTTTTAATCGTTCCACTAAATTTTATATATTACTAAAAATGGTTACCCCACTACTAATAATCTCAACTTTGCATAAAAATTACACATTTTATAATTAAAAGTATATTTTTTATATTTTTTTATTTTTTTTATCATTATTATATAAATTATATATTAACTCTAGTGTATGAAGTTTTATGCCGGGGGATTATGAAATTGACATACGAGCCATCAAGTAGTGGTCGAAAAAGAAGCAGCTAAAATGCAATTGTTCATATATACTTAATCGCAAATGGTCGGTGCCCTTATCTACATTACCGATAACGAGTTTCTCGATTAAACAACGTTTCTTCCTGCTCACCAAACAAAAAAGAAAATAAATAAAGACAAGTTGAAGAAGAAAGAAGAAGAAGAAGAAGATTAGTCTTTCATTTCCGATTGCTCGGAAGCTAAGCAAAGCTCGTTCATATCTGCACAATACATACAATACCATAAACAAATATTATCTTCAATCTCCTTCTTCTTCTCGATCTGCAGGCGATCCATGGCATCTGGCTCTTCAGGCAGAACCAACAATTCAGGCTCCAAAGCTTTTGATTTCGCATCCGACGATATTCTCTGCTCCTACGACGATTACGCCAATCAGGACGGGAATAACGGAACGCACTCCGATCCTTCCATTCCCAATCCCAATCCCTCTAAGGTGTGTTCATCCTTCTGTTAGGGTTTGTTTCTTCGATTTCATTTTTATAACTTGGACTACGAATCAATCTTAAATCGCAAAATCAATGAAAGTATTCTAGTTCGAATGTTTGACTTTTTTGACCATCTTGTCAAGTGATATTTGTTTGATTATAGGCTGGTGTTATTTATATTGGACGGAGCGAATTAGGTGGGATGTGAGGTAGTTTGGATCGTGGTCAGGAATATGCAATGAATTACAGTCGTAGGTGTTGTTTGTGTATCTATGATAATATGTAAATGATGCATGTGTTTTCATAGAATCGTTATACTATGTGTAGGATTGCAGATGTAAGGATACTGTTTGGTGATGGTTTTTTGGGCTCACTATTTCTGGTGGTAAAGTTAGTTTTACGTAAGGAAAGAAAACTAGTATAGAGAAAATGAAACCGCGATTGTTGTTCCGTTGTTCAGTGACGCACTAGTTAGCACCAGTACCTGCCCAAGTGTTAATTGTTCAATTTGCATGCTATTCTTATTTTAGTAGCTACTTCTTTCTTTCAAGTTGAACACAATAGCAACCACCTAACTTGCATGAGGAATCTTTTCGGCTAGTATAAAGCTTGTTATTTCCAGCCTTTTTTATTCAACTCTCATTATTTGGTCTAGCATTTCTCTTATCTGTATTGACTCTTATTGCTTCTGATAATTAAGTCAAATTATTTGGTACTCTATGTAACCAGTCTGTTTTCTGATTTAAGCAGGAGTTCCACAAAAGTCGAATGGCAAGACCAGCTGGTTTCCCTTCTGCTACCTATAGTCCACCTGAAGAGTCTTCATTCAACCAAGATGTTATATCCACTGTTGAAAACACTATGAAAAAATATGCTGACAATCTCATGCGTTTTCTTGAGGGTATCAGTTCAAGGCTGTCACAACTAGAATTGTATTGTTACAATCTTGATAAATCAATCAAGGAAATGCGCTCTGACTTGGTTCATGATCATGGTGAATCGGAGTCAAAACTCAAATCTCTGGAAAAGCACATTCAAGAGGTTTGTTTATATTGTTCACTCCAAACTTGATAAAGTCTGTTTTTCTTGTACTGATACTCCCATGAATGTTACTTTATTTTGGTCATCTTGTTCTCATTACAAGAAAAATAACTTGAAGTAATTTGGCTATGTATGTTTGTGGCAGAAAGCTTCCTAGAAATAATTAGCCCAAACCTCTTTTTGGTTGGTTTTAGTCTTCACATTGTTTATGTAATCACGTACTTGTTCCATATTATCACTGCTGTTGTTGGTGAATGATAGTAGTTGTAGGAGGGTAATAATACCAGTTAATGATATGGAAAATGACTTTGTCATGATGTGCTTCAGTAGTTTAGCCCCTAGAACAAACTTATTGATCAGTGTGAAATGCACGTTATGTGTTAATAGGGACCTTGGTTTAGTTTAAGTACCTACCACCTTTGTTCGGGAGCATATCCCTCCCAACCACCTGATTTTTTCAAATTTCAAACTATTTTGTAGAAGTTACAGAGTCTTATCTGCTACTTGATGTAAACTGTTGATATAGCTTTTTTTGGTAGTAAATGAAGAATATTTTAATGGAATACACAAAACGTAATGTGTCTAAACCCAATCAAAGTGTAAATCTGTAAGCCAGGTCATTGTCTTGAATTCACATACATCAGGGGTGAAGTGAAGAAATTAGAAGACAGGAATAAATGACATATTGTACACAAGGCATCAAGAAAGTTCCATGTAAATGTGGAAATGATAGACAATAGCTTAATTTTTAGGAAGCGCCTTGGAGATTTACTTCTATTGATTTTTCATAGCTGTTTTTTTTTTTCCAAAACGTTATTTGTCCACATGTCTGGAGGAGGCAATCACTTAGGTTTATCTTTAGTGGTTAGAAATCACAGATGGGATTGCTCATTTTTATCGCAATGCAGGTCCACAGGTCTGTGCAGGTTCTAAGAGATAAGCAGGAGCTTGCCGATACACAGAAGGAGCTTGCCAAACTTCAGGTTGCACAGAATGAGGAGAAAACTTCAGCACCAGCTTCTGAAGCCAAAACAAGTGACCACACTTCTGAAGTGCATAATCAACAGTTGGCACTCGCCTTGCCCCATCAAGTAGCTCCTCAACCTTCTCTGCCAGCCCGACCACTCGAGCATCAGCAGCCTCCTATGGCACCCCAATCATCTCTTCCTCCTCAAAGCATTGCCCAAGTACAAACATACTACTTGGCTGGACCACAGATGACAGGTATGCCTGCGCAATCTCAACCGTCTCATCCTCACCAGTATGTTTCTGCACAGCCTCAAATTCAGGACCCATCTAGACTTGCACCTCAGCCGTCACAGCCTCAAGTAAACCAGGCCCCACAGGTTCAATACCAGCAGCAGTGGCCCCAGCAATCTGTTCAACAGCCGCAACAACCAGTTATGCAACCACAGATAAGAACTTCGTCTCAACCAGTTTACTCGTCGTATCTGCCAACTCAGCCGAACCAGTCTCCTGCAGGAATGGGTCCTAATAGCATGCCTATGCAAGTCTCGTTTCCTGGGGCATCTCAAGCTGGTTCTGCAGGCCCTGATGCAATACATTATGGGTATGTTTGGTTCTTGATCAGATTAATTATGAAGATTTTTTACAATGTTTGGTTTTCATAGTTGAATCTTCCAGTATCAGGAAATAAATTGGGAACAAAAATCTGAAAAAGGTACCTTAAGTTGTTACGTTTCTGATTTTGGTACCCTAAGTTGTCACTTTGCAAAATACTTGATTACATTGCACTAAAATATAAGTATGGTAGATTTTGATTATTTGCAGATTATCATCTAAGGGCACCAAATTGGTTTACGATTTTTCCTGAAAGAGCAAAAATAGTTACCTGGTGGTTTTATTTACTGTTGAACCTAATTTTATTTAATCTTATCTTGTATAGAGAGCAGAACAAGCCATACGGGTACACTGGAACCGGCAGACCAATTCAGCAGCAGCCTGCGATGCAGCATCTCAAGCCTGGGTATGAAACACAAGCTGTTGATGGCTATGGGCCCGCTGGATCTCGTCCAGCACTTCCCCCAGGAAGTGCATACATAATGTACGAGAGCGAAGGAGGCGGCAGAGCACAGCATCCTTCACAACAGCTTCATTTCCAGCAGAGTCAGTATCCTCCTCCTAGCCCCATGCAGAACCCACAGCGCATGCCTGGTCCGAATATGGTTGCTCCTCAGTCGATGCGCAGCCATCCCTACAATGAGTTGATCGAGAAGTTGGTGAACATGGGTTACAGGGGTGACCATGTTCTTGGTGTGATTCAGAGGCTGGAGGAAAGTGGTCAAGCTGTTGATTTCAATGCCGTGCTGGACAGGTTGAATGGGCACTCTGGTGGAAGTTCTCAGCGAGGGTGGTCTGGTTAGAAAAAGGATACTGCAGTTTATTTCATAGCTGCGGGTGAGATTTCTACGTTTTCAGTCTTAACACGTATGAAATAAAAGCACTGTTATGCTTATGAGTCCGAGTGATTTTGGTATATATAGGGAGAAAGAGATGAGTTTTTGCAATCTCTTTGTCCAAAGTTGTTGTAAGATTCACTGATCAATTTAGATATCTTGCTCTACGTTCTTAAATTATTTCCTTCTGAATTTGTTCAAGTTTCTAGGCCCTTTCCTGAGAATCTGGAAACGAGGTGTTATTCGTTCAAAACTATTCCTTTTCATTTTGTGTGGGTTCTAGTAAATAATTGTCAATGGATCTAGATGTGAAAATTCTGATTAGTATCCGGGAAGGATCTAAGATCTGGTGAATTGAGTACCAAAGTTAAGACTTGAGACTTGAGAGACTAAAGAAGAGGACATGACTGATGTATAATTTTCATTTTTATACCAAATAAGATTCAGGGGGTACATTACAATCTGACAAAATTATCAAACTTGAGGATCAAGGAGAATTTTGAGGAATGAAAAAGTGATGTAATGATTTGTAATTTGTAGTTATTCACATACTTATATTCCTGATGGATAGAAGACAAATGAGGTAAGTGCAATAGTAGTGAAGTTGACATGCCGACATAACATCATATCATAATAATATCCATCACAATTCACAACTAACCAAACCCCACGATCTCACCACAGGTCTTCCCTCCCTTAATGTATTAATTGGTCTCATCTGTAGATCGCGACTCCAAGTATATCCTCCAAAATACTCAATTATATTATATTTATCGAATAATTACTGAATAAATACTTGCTAATAATATTAATAAAATTATTCTACCGTCTCGATTTCATCTTCTTATGAATCCGGCACGGTGATAAATTAAAAATGAGAGTTAATAAAATACGATGGATAATAAATAAAGTGGGAAAAAATTATAAAATAGAAAATGGATTTTTATTTTTGAGAAGGGGAAGATGAAATGTCAAATTCAAGTGAAGTTGAGATACATGTTCGATTTTCCGAAATGATTAATATTAATTTTATGTATAGGGATTTATTAGAGAGGTATTAATGATAATTATTTATTTGATTGAATAGTATAATTATATTATTATATTTTAGAAAAGAAGATGAAATTAGGATGAGTTAAAATGGATTTGGAAAAATGAAGTTAGGGAGGAAATGCTATACTTTATTAAGTTACAACAACCTTTCCCTTTCTAATTTACTCCACACATTAAGTGTCGAGCAGACCGTGGCCTTATTTTATTCCCAACACTCTCATGCACACCAACAGTTCGATCTATTTCCCAAATCGGAACACGTTCATCATTCTGATACTGTGATCCAAGTCAAAACCATACTCGAGTTGAAGCTATGGATGAGGCGTTGCTTTCGGAGTCTGGCGGTGCCGGTAGGAGACATAAATTCAACCGGAGAACAAATGCTATTGCTCACGGATCGCCCTATCAGAAGGCTGCTGCTTTAGTTGATCTCGTATGCTCTTCTCTTCTTCCTCCTTTTTTTCTCTTCAACTTCCATTTTCCCACTCCAATTTCAATCTCACTGCAATTCACACTTTTTTTTTTTTTTTTGGAGAATCAATTCACACTGTTTCGGTTTTCTCTGAATTTCGTTTTGTGTACTGGTAACTGTTTACATTTCTGATTTTTCTGGATACATTCGAGACCTTCAGTTTTATGTTCCATCTCATCAACTACATGTAGTTTTTATTTTAACCGGTCAGTTGGAAGAATCTATATGGCAATAGAAGTTGTTTTCATGCTGCTATTTGAGATGATTTGTGGTATAGATTCAATTACTTCATGTAATCAATGGAAACGAGATCACTAGGGTCTAGGTACAAACTACTCCTACTAGCATGAGTAAATCGTTGCGTAGAGGACAGTACACTTGATTCAAGAAGTTTTTTCTTTTTTCTTTTTTTTAAATACAGCAGCAAATATATATTGAGGTTCAAAAATGAAAATGATCAAAATGCAATACACTTAATATATTTCTCGCCATGCTTTTTGTGCGGTTGACAAACTACTTACTATTGAAAACATAGCATGTCTTTTACATGGACCGATTGAAATGGCATTACTTTGGCATTGTTTAGCAAAACTAGTTGATTCGGTTACTGATAGTTGATATTTATATAATGTTTAGTAAATTAATTAACTGATTTCCTAAATATGGTTTGTAAAAATAAATCATCTAGTTTATTTTTTTGAACAAGCTTCCTGGACAAGTATATCAGTTACTAGTTAGGCCTTCACGTAACATGATTATTACGAAAATAAGCTCATTGAGTTGATAAACTTGTGCTATACAGATCCTTTATGACTTCTTCTCATAAAATAGTGATTACTAACCAAAACTTTCCCATTTTTATCATTTAAAAATATATTCTAGAATTGTGAGTGTGAAAATATCTAGATAAAACTGTTTTTCATAAGCATGTGCATGACAAGTGAATTAATGTTGGATGAAGACCACAAAAGTTTCACGTAATTTGACGCAAAATGTATTCAGAATAAAGAAGAAAATACATACTAAGGCCCTGTTTAGCAAAACTAGATGATAAGGTAGCTGGTGGTTGATAAGCTAAGCTAATTGGTTTTTATAAAAGTGTTTAGTAAATCAATTAGCTAAAAAGCTAGTTGATTTGTTAAATATGGTGTGTAAAACAAATCAACTAGCCTTTTTTTTTTTTTAATAAGTTTCTTAAAGAAGTTTATCAGCTAGCCAGGTGTTCACATAACAAGTTTATTACGAAGATAAGCTAATTGAGCTGATTAACTAACTGATAAGCTTGTGCTAGACATAGCCTAATTCTACTTGCCACACAAGTCACTTTAAATGTACTTATTTGCATGTCTTGTTAGTCACATTGCAAAGATAGTTGGACGTTCATTTAGCATGCTTATTCGAATATAAGCTCGTCAAGCTAGTATTCAACATAGCCTTAATTTATTATGTAAGTGCATTAGTAATATATTTGAAATTGACTTGTGGTCATCATCACCATAAACATTATTAATTAATTATTCTATTTTCTTAATTCACCCTGCTCTAGCATTCAAACCTACCGATAAACATTAGTCTATATGTATACTAAAGGGAGTGGTAAAATTTTACATGGAAAATCCGTATACATAGTTATAAATGTATATTACAGCCGTAAATGTGTTTTCCATATGCATATAAGAAATTATTAATATTTGCAGTTTTAGCAAATGGTAACTTATTGGAAATATTTATGAAATTCTAGGTACTTTTTATACATGATCATTCCATTCTTACCTCTACCTGTATCCTTTAAAGTTGACATATATTTAACTAGCTCCCAATAGTTAATACAAAGTTTTACGAGAGACCTTCTCTGTAAAAGTTGGGATCAACATCACATGTTTAACTACAAACATCACATGTTTTACTTTCAAACATCTTATAATATACATGTATTATCCATGTATTGCTTGTAGAATTATACATATGATGTTTGGAGTTAAACATGTGATGTTGGTCCCGCCTCTCGGAGAGACGGTCTCCTACAAAAGTTGCTCATGGTTAATGGGGGAGCATGTATTGTGAAAGACCTAATTTTCTCTAATAGGATAAACAACACAATATTAGTATAAATTAGGTGAGTGTGCCAAACATTTTAGTGGGAAGGCATTGATTTTCCTCATTATGCGAAACAACTCGACCCTGTAGTCCCTCTCAATTGTTACTCAAAAGTATGTTTGTAGGTGCTTTGATAAAAACGACACCATGTTGTGGGATATATTCAACGTTATCCATGCTGAAAATGTGATAATTATGGAGAATCCTTGAATGGCACCAGAGAAAATTTGAGGCCTTTGAGAGGGTGACTTCATTTTTTTTTCCTCGGCTGTGTCTTATAGGCTTCCACGCCTTTGGTTACAATAAAAGAATTTAGTTCTTCCTGATCCACTACCCCTTTTAGAAACATTTGTGCTCGGTTAAGCTAATCGATTTCTGATGCACGTCTCCGCTAGGGAAGCATGTTTATATTAGTATAGAACACAAATGTATCATGATGACGATCCAATTGTGTTGAGGACCGAGGCAAAGGACAATTGTCATCATCCATTTCTATCTGAAAATGAGGTGCTTCACAAACTCAGAGATTTATGGGATTTATGCATGATTAAGTGGTTTGATGATATAATATCTGAATGTAACTCAAAAATGAGTTGAGAACAATGCTTATGGTCATGAAATATATTTAGGAGTATCCACTTAACTAATGAAATCTTGGCAGAAGTACTTAGTCCATTAAGCATAAATTATTTTATCGGAGCACGTCACATGATATAAACTGGATTTCTGTTATGAGAAGTTCTACTTCTACGTACTGATGATGTCCATGTAGGTAGATTAGAAAGTTCACTGAATGTTCTCAACTTGATATTCCTTTTTCAAATGGTACAATCATGTTATGAAGTGCTATTGAGATATGGATGTGAATGGAACAAAACTTTAATTGGGAGGCCGGACCTTTGTCTCCTGTACCTTCCTTGGTCAAGACCAGAAAGTACATAAATAAGAAAACTATGTCATATCTATCACTCAAAACAACTTAGGCGAGTGGTTTGAGTGCTGATAATAAATGATGCAGATGCATGAACATTGTTGGTTGCTGCTACATGTATCAGGCAGATACATATATAATGAGCATTTGTTCGTGCATTGATGTATTACTCTTTTTGGGATGAAATGTTGGAAGTTTAGTAATTCTCATGGGTGAAATGTAACTTTATGAATCTTAAAGATGTCATTTGGGCCTGGATATAGATAGAAAGTTTTAGTGGAAGACCATTCCTAGATGCATGGTATTGTGTTTCTGGAGGGAAGGAACAAAAGTTGCCCAGACTCTTTTTCTTTTTTTCTTTGTCTTTTCATCTTGAGAAGAAAACAAATGACCTTTCTTCCAAAGTTCTCTTTTGTGTATTGATCATTTTGTATAGGAACCCGTTCATGGACCTGATAATCCTAAGATAATTTATTCCCTTCTTGTAAGTTTTAGAGAGATAATAATATATTGTATTATGTATATGATTCACGAACCAAACAACCCCCCCCCCCCCTCTCCCCCAACCTGCCCCACATTAATTATACTAGAGCATGAACATTCCACATCCCTGAATTACATTCAGTGCAGAGTATGTACATTCATGCATAATTGATGCATAAATATTATTTTCTCTACAAGTAAGTTTAGAATTATTTTCTGTATTAATTCGTCATTTTCAGGCTGAAGATGGCATTGGCATTCCCGAGGAAATTTTTGACCTGCCAAGCTTTGGGAGTTCCTTGAAGTCATACTTGATATACATACAATTTGATTTTCTCTGGACCCTGAACTACTTCGCTTTACTCATTCTGAATTTCTTTGAGGTTTGTGTGGCTTCTTTATCAATTTTAGTTATATAGATCAGCCCTGTACAGTTTTTCTGTAACTAGGAAGTGATTGTTTCAATTGCAGAAACCTTTATGGTGTTCTGAAGATTGCAGTAATAGGGAGTACTACTTTCTTGGACAGCTGCCCTACTTGACCGGCACGGAGAGTCTCATTTACGAGGTAAAGATTCTAGCTCAGTAATAGATCCTATTCATCAAATTCTTTCTTTATGTGGCAGTATATATTATTTTCTTAAAAAAATTGGTCAATTAAGTAGTATATTCAGACAACATTAAATAATAAATTGTTTGCACGAGTAAATTTTGAGAAGGCTGTGGATGTATATCGGTCTCCCTGCTTTCTGTTATCAAAGGAACGGATGATGACTCCTAGCATTTAGAAAACCTTAATGATTATAATTATTCAGGTAAGCATGGAGTAAATTGAGCTTTACAAAGTTAAAAGTTAAGCAGGAAAAACCTTTCTGGTGGTTATTAGAGAATATAATAAATGATTTGTAATTTTGTAGCATTATGTTGAAGCTTACAAGTCCAAATTATGTTGGTGTTATAATAATCAACTAGTCTATATTCTGAAACAAAATGTTCAGCATCAAATGCATATTGAGCCACAAAATTTGCGGCTGTAACCAGGAATGTATTCCTTTCACCCTTAGATTAGAACAGTAAGATTTCGCTAAGAGGCTTAAATACATACTATTCTCTATATATGTTTTAGATACTACCTCCAACCACTTTCAACTATCTATACGGTGTATATGTCATCTGAGTTATCTTTGGATACTTCTTCTATGGAGAAATAGATAGTTAGGTACTATACTGTTAGAAGAAAGAAAACCTGTAATTACTCTGCTGCTTGGAAGTACATGTTGCACATGGCAATCAGGTAGTTCGGTGTCATAGAACCTGAAGCAGAACCTTTGATGTAGTTTTCTTTCTGATGTTGGATCTCACCCTGACCTCGTACTTCCCATGTACATTGATTTACCTCTTAGTGATTTTGTGTATTGCAGGGCACCACCGTTGCTATTCTCATTGTTCATATACTTAGTCCAATAACATATGAAGGGCTTGATATTTTCTGGAAGAATCGCCTCAATAGGCTTAAGGTACACAACTCATCAATGAAAGTTGCTATTCCTCTTTCAATCAGACATTCAATGTGGAAAATGGAAATCATGCTGGATTAATATTTTTAAATGTTGTTCTGTAGATTATCTTTAGCTTTTGTGTGCCCAAGTCATCAATGTGTCACCTGGACCCCCCCCCC
>JAYMSP010006877.1:0-10887 GCA_036897095.1 Plantago elongata
TTGTAAAATAATATATAAAAATTCTGAAAAATTATAAATTATAATTTTTAATAAAATTTTAATCTATTAAAATTAAAGAGGAAAAACTAGTAACTTTTGAATTGTTCTTTTAGTTCCGACTTCCGACCATCGTCCATCAACTTCAGTCTTCAGCCATCGACTTCAGTCTTCAGTAGCCATCGACTTGCAGCAGCCATCGACTTCATCTTCTTCAGCTATCCGTAAGTTCTTCGTCTTCCATGTACTCTCCAGTTCTTCGTCTTCAGCCATCGACTTGTAGCAACCTCTTCCTTCGTTTGATTATTCTCTGATTTAATTCATCTTCTTCAGGACTTTATCTTTGTTTTTTGTTCTCGATTTGGAGAGTTTTGTGAGTGTAAATATTTATTTACGGTATTGATGATGTAATCTGAACTTTGATAGTGATGTGCATTACTTATGCTCTTGTAAACTCTTTGAAGGTCCGGCGGGGCAAGGTGTTGTTATTGCCTTGCTTACTAACGTGGCCACTTCGAATCATTCAGAGCGCAAGGATTGTCGATTACAGGTTCATCTCGACAAATCAGTAGCCACGGATCAGAGGAGTACCATGCCTCCCTATCTGAAGAAACTCCAACAAACTATGATGCATAAGTATTTTTGAAGGAGCCGGTTTTAAAATTTACTACGAAAGTACTTCAAACTTACTATCCACCGTGGACTAGGACACTCATAATCCGTATTGTGGGAATCACTTGGGTTATTAATGATATGGTTAAGCTCTTACAGAGGTTATGGAAGACTTTGGAGCCACCTTCGATCACCACCCTAGGAAAGGGTTGCTATGTGATCAAGGTTAATAGCCTGGCGGTTCAAACATGGCGTCCAGAATTCACACCGGAGCAGGTTCAACTAAACATGATGATCGTATGGGTTCAATTGAACGAGCTCCCTATTAGGTATTACTGCAGGGATGCTTTGTACAAAATTGGACATACTTTGTGCTTACCAATTAAGGTCGATATGCACACAACGCGGACATTATGCTCGACTATTTGTTGAGATGTATACTAGAGCTAAAGTGCCGCAAGTCATCTAGATCGGTAATAGATTCCAATCTATTTCTTATGAAATGAAAGTCCAATTTTGTGTCTCATGTGGTCTTATAGGTCATGGACCGGCCCAACGCTCGAAAGCAACCCCAATAAAACAAGTAGAAGCAACCTCACCAACCCCGACGGATCACATGAAAGGATGGAAAATCATTTCCTGCCAGCCACGAGCAAATTGAATAATCAATTGGTTAACCGACAATCAACCCTTAGATTGAGTAGGTCAAACAACGAAATTGTGAACCAATTCGAAAATAATCACAAACCGAGACTGGGTGGGTCCGGCAAATCCCATACCCAATGGGTTTAGAAGTCTTTTATTAGGCCTTCTGA
Organism: Plantago elongata; assembly: GCA_036897095.1. Taxonomy (NCBI): domain Eukaryota; kingdom Viridiplantae; phylum Streptophyta; class Magnoliopsida; order Lamiales; family Plantaginaceae; genus Plantago; species Plantago elongata. The sequence continues at coordinate 1,425 of JAYMSP010006877.1, forward strand.
AAATCTATTTACTCTATTGGCCCAAGATGAGAGCAGCCCGATAGATTTCGACCAACCCATGGAACTCGGCCTAACTTCTAGTCATCAATCCAACTTACATGGCCAACCCAACCCAAGCCCAACACCTAACACCATGTCTCGCACTTGCCACATGGAGAAGTGATTATTTTTCAAGCTTCCACAAGTGATCCACGACCAAGTGATTTTTTAATCATTAAACAACCTTCTTCTATTCTATCATCTTCGCCACTTTCGCGCAAAAACTATTCTTCGGATCGTGAATCAAACTCTAGCCACGGCTTCATCACCTGCACCCTCTTCCACCACTCATCCACTAGGAGACCCGCCTCCCCCCTTACAAACCAACTTCGAACATCTCAATCAACTAGATCTGACCTTCATCCCCGCACCAAGACTAGATGTTCTAGTTCGAGCGTCTCCACCATGCCTAGAATCGAACGGATACTACCTCTCCTCTCTTCCACCCAGACATCAACGCCCATCTCACCCCGAAATAATCACGAACAACTACCTAACTCCCCCTCTATCGATGCCAAACCCATACATGCCTCCAATCGGACCCGACCACCCTGCTCGCCTCACCACTCATAGAAAAAAAAGTGATCCGGCCGGCACCGCTACCCTATCTGCCCCCACGAGCTGTTCCAGCATCCCCCTTCGTTGATGGGCCCGCCTCGACCAGCTCAAAAACATTGGCTTCCTTTCCTCCGATAGCATGGGTGGTGGTGGGCCCTTGGTATTTCCGATATCTCAAACTAATCCACCCTCCCAACCGATGCAGACAATTGTGCCACTTTTCTATTTTCAACCCAATGGGACGATCCCGCTGGGAGCATCCCTTATGTGACTAACAGCGGAGATGGAGGTTTCATTCAATGATCGGCTTGTAGCTCTCGACAACAATTTGTTCAAGGTTCAGGCATTCTAAAACGTACATGTGATGTTACATATGTGGATTAGATTGGAGCTCATCTTACTACGCTTCTAGACAAACATTATACCAACCTAGGTGGTTCATCTAGCGCTTCACCCGTTGCACTTTCTGCCAAGGGGAAACCCTGAGTCTCTGGGCATCCAACCTATGCCACTAGGAAATGCAGTAGGTCCACTTCTAGTGGGGATGTTCCCGCACTTCCACCCTGTTGATTCCATGTGAATTTCTCTCTTGGAATATTAGGGACACGAACATGCCCCAGATCATTACAACTATTGCTTACTACATCCATTAGTTGAGGCCTATATTGATAGTGATTCTTCATACTCGTATGGGCCGCTAGGCTTTGATTTTAGCTATGGATCCTCTGCACATTGATGGGCGCTATATTCTCCCGCCGCCTGCAACCACCCCTCAAGCAAGGGGGGGGGGGGGGTTTGTTTTTGTGGGATCTAGTTGAGGTTCATGTTGAGATTCCGGAGGACAAGAACAAGATGGATAGGACTGACCATCTCCATATCATTGTGCTTAACCCTGAAGCAAGTCGCAGTGCCATTCATGTCCTTGTTTCGAGAGTCTCCAACTTGTTGCGCCCAGGCCGCCAGGATCAATATGTAATGATTTAATTCATGTTAGTTCTTTTGTTTCTAGTCCTTGGCTTATTATTGGTGATTTTAATGCTATTCTTACTCCGTGTGAAAATTTTGGGGGCTTCCGGGTTCATTGGGCTAGAATCAATAAATTTCATTTAGTTCTTGACAGTGCTCGATTAGAGGATTTAAGGTTTTTTTGTCTCAAGTCGTTTCACATGGAATAACCGACGCTACGGAAGACATTTCATTTGCGTTCATCTTGATTGGGCTTTTGCTACCATGATGGGATCCGTAAGCTTTTGCAATCTATTGTTAAGCATTTAGTGTCAAGCGTGTCGAACCATACACCGATCCTTCTTGACACTTTTGATGCGCACCCATGCCACCCAAATGGTGTCGTTTTGAACAAAAATGGAGCATGGATAATAACTTAAGTTCCTTGCTCCAACCTTTCTTGCTATCTCGTTCTGATGCGGGGCCGCCACCATCTTTTCCTTTCTTAGTTAACCAGCTATCATCTGAAGTAGGTAATAGGCCCCTTTTGGAGCTCTCCCATCTCAGGCCCAGTTGAGACATTCAATCTCAGTTGTATTCCTTAAACTCAAGGCTTCATTTCCAACATGGTATCTCTGGACCACGAGAGAAACTGTTGTGTTCTAATTATAATCGGGTCCGGTACCAGATCAAGGCCTTTTGGGCCCAGTGGTCCCGTCAAACATGGATAAGAATGGAGATGCTAATAATAAATTCTTCCACGCTTTTTCTCCGAACCGGCGCTGTCGAAATTTGATTCACAGGATTCAATCGCCGGAACGCAACTAGGTCACCCCTCCCATACACATGTCACGGATCTTATGTACCTTCTTCAGTGAGTTGTCAGTTTCCCAACACACTCAGGTTTAGGAGTTTCTCTCAATGTATACTACTCAACTTCTGACCCAGGACAATGAGCGTCTCATACCCTCGATTTCAGATAAAAAAATTGGGACGCGGTTCTTTCAATTGGTCTTGATAAGGTCCCTTGGTCGAATGGCTTAAAGGTCACTTCTATCTTGATGGGGTATCGTCGGTCTTGCTGTCACACATATGGTGCATGGATTATTTTGCATCGCAACTTTGCCTCCGTCCCTGAAATTGTCTTAATTCCAAAAACTGTGAACCCCAGTCCAGCTAGGGCCAATAACATCAGTAATAAAATTATGTCCATGATTCTTCTTTTTCGTCTCTGCCATGTCCTATCCGAGCGGGTGTCACCATTTCAAAATACTTTTGTTCTTGGGCGAGCAATTTTTTGATAACGTGCTCCTTGCGCATGAAACGTAAATAATCACCTATCTGAACCCTGATCACCGACCTGCAGGATTCGGCAAGGAGATTCGCTTTCTCCGTATATGTACATCCCGTTCCTGGAGTTACTTGTCCATCTCTTTATAAGACAAACTCAAACCAAGCAACTGCAAGGCCTTAACTTCGCAGATGATTTGGTTTCGTAGAGTTTGAGACAGATTGATGTTTGAGTTGCAAAGATGATTATGCTCGTATGCCTTGGCATTTGGTCAGTCTGTTGGGCAAAGCCTTGCATTTTTTTCTTGCCTAATGCAACACTCGAAACTAAAGATTGTATCATTTCAACGTTAGGGGTGTCTCTAAATAAACATTCATCGATCAGATCACGGCATGCATCCATGCCTGGTACCCGAGATTCCTCTCTTATGCTGGTTAGGCAACCCTAATTACGACAATGATGTACACCATTCCGACTTACTGCATGTCTATAGTCAAGGTCCTTCTCACATGCATTGCTAAGCTTAATGCGGTAAATAAACACTTCATGTGGAAAGCTAAGCAGTCAGGAGCCCAGAGAGGCCGACTTAAGTGGTCGATGGTTGTCTACCCAAGAGGGTGGGCGGTCTTCGAATACGTAATCTAGAAACCTTTAATATGTCCATTCAACTGAAGATAGCCTGTGCATGTTCCATGAACCTTCGTTCATGTGGGCCCTCCCTTTTAAGGCTAAATACTTCCTTCCTTGATGTAAGGGCCCCGCCTCACCATAGCTGGATGAGGAAGACCCTCATTTACTTTCGCAACCTGCTGGTCCCGACGTCATAAGGGAAAGTGTGGAGAGGGAAAAGCATTGAATTTTTGTACGACCACTAGTTGCAAAATAAGAGATTATTCAATTATACTCTCGACCACCCTCTGCGCACGACCATGGCGAGTTTTATCCAGTGTGGATCCTGGGATATCCCCAAACTGAATAAGATTGTCAAGCCTGACTTAGTTCGGGAGATTATGGCGGTTCATCCGATTTCGGACTCTCTCCACGATACTTGGTTCTGGTCTCACACCTCCACGGGGAATTAACTCTGGGATTTTATACAAGTTTAGAACTTTAATTTGACACATCAACAACCTAAAGTGTAAGATTATGCTCAATTCGGTTCACCATCTTGTGTTCATCATGTGTTGGGTTATTTAGCCGGCAATCAACTCCAAAATCTTCCGAGGCCAAGAGTTTAGTTTTGCTTCTTTACAACACTGGTGTATTTAGCAACACTGGAAGTTGATTGATGCGTCTCCCACTCTTTCTCCGGCACCCAAAATTTCGATCACTTGCACATAGTCCCCGCCACCCGAAGGTTACACGTGCCTTAACACTGATGGCTTGTCCCTCGGGAACCCGGGTCACACGAGTGTTGGGTGCTTCCTTCGAGATCACAGAGGTAGTTTTATCTGGGCTGCGTAATGCCATATAGGTTATACGGATAATAACTTGGCAGATTTTGTGGCACTAAGTATTGTGCTTATGCTTGCGTTACAAAGGGGTATATCTAAGTTCCCTATAGGGAAAATTACAAATACCACCCCTTAAATTTGGCCACTTTTCACTTTAGTACCAGAATTTCAAACAATTATAGAATCGTCCGACAATTTGTACTCAACGATTTTGAAAATTATAAAATCGTCCAAAAGTCAACAGAAGTGGTGAGAGAGTGATGACATGGCGCTGATGTGGAGGGATTGAATGGCCTGGAAATTGCTGACGCTGGCAGTTCAGTCAACGGGTTGGATTTATCTGTAATTGTTTGAAATCGAGGGGCTAAAGTGAAATTGACAAATTTTTAAGGGGTAGTTTTTGTAATTCTCCCTTGTTTATATAAACTGGTTCTTACTAGTTATTTGCAAAAGCATATCCCAGCTCAGGTTGCACCAACAGTTAATCCGTGAGCTGCAGGTTCAATTCCAAGGATGCGAGGTCATTGTTCGATCGGTGGTGGTGGTGGTGGTGGTATTAGTAGCAGTAGTAGGTGTTGATCTATATATGTCCTACACTAGACAAGTTCCTAGGGTTGTGATTTTGGGACAAACCGCATGTACTCTTCATTAGAAGTAATATATTAGTACTTTCTTCAAAGAAAAACTCAACTATACGACTAAACACTATGGTGCAGTCGTGAGAATTGGTCGTGTCCAATTCTTGCTCGCGACCAATTCCTCTCCGCACAGTGGTGCGGCCTGACCGTTGAGGTAACTCACTCGGTTGCTCCGCAACCGATTGAGTTACCTCTTTTTTGTTGGGCCCCATGTAGGGCCCACCTCCTTTTTATTTTATTTTTAAAATTATTTTATTATTTTATTATTTAAAAAATATTAAAATTATACCTTTGTTTATATTTTTTCGAGATTTACAAAACGAGACCAGTGAAGATATATTTTCTCATATCTTAAATTCCACCCTTCATTTTTATACGTATGTATTTTATATTGTTTCACTATTTTTTTTAATGGTTAAAGGGTAACTCGAACCCCCGACATATTGGTTGGAGGTGAAGCGTCTTACCAACTGAGTTGCGCTTCATTGTCTCACTATTCTACTCGTATTCAATAAAAAAAACGTCAATTTTCATTCTAACTTTTCAATATTCGTATTAATATAACTATAGATAAAAATAAGAAAATAAAAAAATAAAAACTGCTCACGACCATGGTCGCGACAATCACCACAGTGGAGAAAAACGGTCACGAGCCGCAGTTGCGAAGCGACCAAATCTTTACGACCAATTCATTAACATCAGTAAAATAAAATAAACATCCTATATAATACTAAAAACCCTATAAATTTTAACTTAAATCACATTTGATTAGATTTATATTCATTAACTAAATTTATTTAACATATTTTTTAACACTATACTAAACAAACCATTGGCGTTTTATGAGGGGACAAATATCAATGCATGTCATAATACTAGATTGTATTGTTTAATCAACTCACAGTCCCGAATAACTTCATACTTTTGTCTTATATTTAAACGTCACACTAAACTTCTGACATGACTGACTACAAAAGCAAGCTATATACATAAATAATTAAAACATTACATTTTCCACTAAAAGTACACATTTTACCCACATTTTCATGTTTTAATATTATTATTTTTTCAGTCAGATACGTGGCAATCGTAATGTACAAAACTTTTCAAAGACTTTTATAGAGTATAATAGTATGTGGGGGGGAAAAAATCATATTTTGAAAAATTGATTCTTGATAATATTAATATATCAATAAATTAAAGTTGTTTGATAAGAATTATAAAAGGACCTAATGAATATGCATATACAAGAAAACCACTAATCCTCCAACAAATACGGTTACAACTTACAAGTACTCGTCCAGGTTTTAATTGTTATCGTTTCATCAATAGCAGAAGAGAGAGAATGATGAGAGAGAAGCAATTTTTTCTTACAGATTTTGAAAGGTTTTGTCTATGGAGGCAGCTCTAGTCGGGGGTTTGGAACACAACAGCGAGGGAATGGTGAACAGGAAGATGGATGGACACTGCTTACTGGAAGGAGACATCGGGAGTGAAGAAGAGACGAAACAATAAGGGCGGAGAAAATCGACAGTCTATTCGTCAATTTGTATGTGACGAATTTCCCAGACGATTGGGCGGAGGAATCCCTCAAAGAGATACTTGGGAGGGCGGTCGGAGAGTTGGCAAACATCACGATTCCGCGGAAAAAAAGCCAAAGACGGGAAGTGTTTCACTTTTGTGCGATTTAAGAAAGCCGGAGATTTAGAAGAGCTTGTGAAGAGAGCTAAAGGGGTCTGGATTGGATCACACAAACTCCTCGCTAGTGTAGCTAGATTTTCGAAACCTGAGAACGAAGGGGATACAAAGGGCTGAGCAGATTTTGAGAAACAGGGACGGGAATGGATACAATCGGAATAGGGGCAAGGTGTATGGGCGTCAGGTAGGAAGACATGGACCGAAAGTTGCATGAATGAAGAGAAGAACTGTGGAAGGGGGTCAAGAAGGGGTGAAGGATTGGAAAGAGAACGAAGAGGTGGAAAGGGAGAAAAGAGACAGGATGGAAACCGAGCAAGGCCAGAGTAGAGACGAAAAGGACCTGAATAAGAGCTGGACTTGAAATTGCTTGGTGATGGGGACTAAGAAGAAAATGAGTAGGAAGGAATTGATTAATTTACTGGAAGGTAATGGCCTTAGAGGCTTCAAGGTAGCTATGTTATCAGATGAGTCTTGGGTAGTGGAACACGAGGAGGAAGAGGCGAGGCTGAATATAGTGAATGAGGAGGAAGAGTGGTTGGGGTCAATTGCAATTTTGGTCCTATAACTGAAAGGACATTTCGAAACTGGTCCAATTTATTTTTCCGTTTCGATTTTGGTCCTGAGGATCGTATACAATACCGTATGTGCATATTGGAGCTGAGTTGGCATGAATTGGAGCTGATGTGGCGTGATGTGGCACACATACATGAAAAAAATGGACCAAAATCGAACAAGAAGGTCACTTAGCCAATTTTGTGCGATTTTGGTCCTTTGCTGAGTCGGACAAATTAACTGATCGGAGACGAAGGGAGGGAGACAGATCGGAGACGGTGGTGGTTGAAGGTGGAGGGTGGTGGTGGACAGATATGGGAGGAATAAGAAGGGCTCGGTGGTGGCCACCTAGTTTTCTCCTCCTGCAATCCTACCACCAATCAAACCCTCACTCTCCCAATTCCAAATTCAGATCCGCTCGCCACCAGGAGAAAGACCGGCGAGAATGTGGTCCAGGAGAAAGACCGGCGAGTTGTGGAGCTACAGATCTGCTCACCACCACCGGTCCACCGCGGCCTTCTTCTTCCTCCCAGATCCGCTCGCCACCACCGATCCACCCTTCCTCCGTCCGATCTACCACCACCAAGATCCATCGATATCCTTCCAATTCAAATCGATTTTAGTCTCCAAGTTCTTCACGTCTTCTCTTCTTCATCTCCTTATTTCTCTCGATTTCCGGTGGTGAGACAGAGGACTGTGGTGGTGGTGGACGTTTGGTGGGAAGAGGAAGAAGAAGGACCAAAATCGCAAAACGTCCATGTCACGAATCCAGTCAGCAATGACCAAAAACGAAATCCAAATTCGCGCAAAAACGGCCTTTTGGTCCTTTTAGTCCCTAAATCGAAACACGAAAAAAAAAGGACTGTATTCGAAATGTCCTTTCAGTTATAAGACCAAAATTGCAATTCACCCGAGTGGTTGAGGCAGTGGTTCCGAAAATTTAGGGCTTGCGATAAAGGGGAGGTTAACATGAAGCATCAGGTTTGTATCAAACATTTATGGTGTCCCACTGTATATATGGTCAAAGGAGGTGTTCATGAGCGCAGTGGAGGTGATTGGAAAAAGTATTGAGGTACATAGAGAGACAGTGGAGCGAAAAGACTGGAGAAAAGGAAGAGTGTTAATAGAAACTCCAATGTTTGAACTCATTCGGAAGAGATCGTCGGTACACATTGAAGGGGAATTTCACCCGATTCACTTAGTAGAAGAGGCAGGCAGCGAAGAAGGAAGGATGGGAGTGGAAGAGAGTCAGAACACTTGCATAGGCGTGGGAATGGAGGTAAGGAGAGTAGATTGGAACTTTTCTCGGCAAAGCCATCAGATGAATGTGTCGACGAGGATGATGACACTAGCTATTGGAGTGATGGGGAGTCGATTCAGGAAGACGATGAGGAACTGAACTGGGAAACTGTCCCGGATACTCCGTTGAATAAGGTGACAGAGGAGGATGAAGCTCTGCGTGAGGAGGTCGAGACATAAGGTGCGGGTAAAGCATTCGAAGAACATGCATAAGGGATGGTAGAAAATAATCAGAGGAGTGAGGCTAATGACTTGGACTTAATTGATATAAGTGAAATTGATACTAATGTTGAAAGGGAGAATCAAGATGGTGGAATTGTGGGACAAATTGTGTCAGGGCCTTTACAAACAAATGAAGAGGCCTTAATAGATAAGGATAAAAATATGCATATGGAAAAGGATGAGGGAAAGGAAAAACTGATAGATGGAGAATGTACAGAGTGGAATGAGCATGATTATGATCTATTTGTTTTGGAGCCAATTATTAACAAGATTATGATTCAAAATGATCGGGGGCTTAAGGCCAAAATGGTATCAAAAAAGCAGGCAGCAGACCAAAGGACTAGAGTGGAGGAGTGGAGGGAATTTGCGAAGGATCTTAATAGTGGTGGAAAAGAAAAACTAGTGTGAAGAAAAGAAAGGGTAAGAATAATTGGGGAGAAAGAAGAAACAAAAGGGTTCTCAAAAAGAAAATGGTGATTTAATTTTTTAGAGTCAAGATTGTGTGGGCAATAAAAGGGTTAAGAGAACTAGCAAGAGGAAGCTAGATGGTGCATGCTAATGGGTATCGAATTGGATTTTTTGGATGAGCAGAATGCGGAGGAAGCAGAGGGAGTATTCGAAGCGTGGGAGGAGACGGATCGGGCTGCAAGGTGCGAGAAAGAAATGGGAGGAGGTGTTGGTAATTTAGTGGGTGATCCATGAAGATTATGAGCTATAATATCCGAGGTTTGGGGTGGGGGGGGGGGGTAAAAAGAAGGGAAATTAGG
>JAYMSP010006878.1:0-10886 GCA_036897095.1 Plantago elongata
GAACTTCAACCGTGAATAACAATGTCAATTTTGCAGTTTATGTGATCTTGTATGGTTTACAGTTGAGAAGAAGAAGGCAGATGAAAGGGTTTTGGTGAGGTGTATGGAGAAGGAGTGGTTGATTTTGGGTAATATACTAAAGATTCTCTTTTCCTTTTTCGTATTTAGTTTTTCTTTCTTTTTTCTGGTTAATCCACCAAGTTGAAATTATGCCACATAAGATGCCACATCAGCAGATTATGCCACATACTCGCCAGATGAGAAATTGGGTTTATCTGTAATACTTCAAACAACAAAGGGCAATCTGTAATTGGCACACACAATAAGGGGTGCATATGTAATTGCCGCTTTTAATAATTTTCTATGAACTTTTTCCCTTGCTCAAAAATCTGATGTGTTTGACAAAGTTGTGCTTTTACGCAATCATCTTCATACCCAATTTCGATCAAATATCTTGAACCTTCAATGTGATAATGGGGGCGAGTATGATAATAACCGTTTTCTCAACTTTTGTCAAACCAGTGGGATGTCTTTTCGTCTTTCGTGCCCCCATACTTCTTCTCGGAATGGTAAAGTTGAACGAAAGATTCGTACCGTAAATAATATCATCAGAACTCTTCTTACGCATGATCCTTTGCCTATTTCTTTTTGACATCATGCCTTGCAAACAACCACTTATTTGCTATATATCCTACCTAGTAAAATTCTTGGTCATGCTACTCTTGTCGAACGTTTATATCATCACAAACCCTCTTACTCTCATCTTCGAGTTTTTGGTTGTCTTTGTTATCCTATGATTTCCTCCATCATTATCCATAAGTTGCATGCTCGTTCATCACCATGTGTGTTTTTGGGGTATCCTACGAATCATAGGGGACATAAGTGTTATGATTTGAATACGCAGAAAATTATTATCTCTCGTCATGTCATATTTGTTGAAAATAGTATTCCGTTTACCCAACCCAAACCAACCTCTTCTCCTAGACCGGATAGGTCGAATTCCGGTTCCACCTTACTGCTCCTTCCCTTTCCTAGCCAAACGGAATCCGATATGGCCCCTATCTTGACCCCCTTAGCGAGGAGCCCACCTTCGTGCCGCTCCCAGGCTGCTGCCAGCCCAATCTAGCGAGCCCGAAACCCGCTGAGTCTGATACCCTTCCCAGTGTCATCTCCAGCAGCACAGAGCCCACCTTTGTGCCGCTCCCCAGCTGTTGCCATCTCCGTCCAGCAACCCACAACTCAGCCACACTCCCCGCACAATCCCATACATCCCCCGAGTCCCCCGCAATTCTCATTAGATTAGGACTCCTTAATGTTAGTACTTAGTATTATTGAATTAAGATTCCTTATTATACTTCTAACATAAGCGAGTTGAAATCGAGAGAAAAAAAAAAAAGAAGAGAGAAATGAACATAGTGTATTGGTGCTGGAGAAAAGAGTGTGTTGAACTTGGAAGAAGGAACGAGGGCACAATGAAAAAACCTAGGAAGAAATTAGAGGGAAAAATAGAATGAACTTATTTATAATAATTTTAGCGATCAGACTTTATTTGTAAATCTATCATGTAAAATGATGAGTTTTTATACTTTTCTACAAATTCAATTCTTAAAATGGGTAATCATTCTCAATGTATATAGACTGGAGAAAGTAATACTTTAGAAAGTATAGTGACATATGACACATCCTCATACATCATTATATATGATCTGTCCATAGTTATTATATACGGATATTTTGATAAGAAAAGTACATGCATCTTATCTTATTAATACAGAAGAGTATCAGTTTAAGGATTCTGGCACATTAGAAACCGGGTTGAGCAGTGTTATGTAATTTTATTTTGTGTCATATTTATTATGAATATCAGTTTCGTCGTCATCAGGCTTGATCTTTTTTGCCCTGGAGGCTCGAGGGTGTGTCTTTATTTCAGTGTTTTGTGTCTTTGCCTAAATCGGATTCACTGGATACGGCTCCAAATTCGCTATGGAGTGGAGTGGACTCATAAATGTGGCATCTTCTCCTTTAATTTCTTCCCTGAAGTTTTTCATTTTCCATTGTCTTCTCCACAAATTCAATCATACCTCAACTTCATGATTAACTCTTGCAACAGAATATTCCATCTCCAATTTATTTTTCTATTTCCGTCCAAATCATATTTACGTCTAGCAAATTACCTGGACCATTCCGTATGTACTATTTATTTAAGTTTTCAATGTTTGGGAAAGGTAGGAGTACTATTTATTTATGTTTTCAATGTTTGGAAAAGGTAGGAGGGAAGTTAGGGTTTGAAATGCAATTTTAATCGAGCTAGATCATCTTATCTTATTCAATTCAAGTTCTTTTAAACTCTGTTCTCTTCAATTATACTTTTCTGAACTTAATTGAACAATATAATAAATATCTTATTATTTTGTTAAAGTGTCATTACATTTTTAAAAGTGTCGTTTCACTTTTATAATTTATTTAACATTTCTTATCTATTTATAATAATAAAATAAGTGTTTAATTGTCATGTTAAAGTGTTAGGTACTTGGATAGATCTGGCTACAAATCAGCCAACCAACCCAAATACGCATACACACGGTATAAGGTTTAGAACACTAAAGAGGTATTCTACTAGATAAACTTCATAGCCATAAGATCACAGTGTTAAAGAGCACAAGCAACCATATATCTCTACACGGAGTAGATCGGCTAGCACAGAAGAATACATAGACATCTATCCATGAGACTTCCCGCAACCAAAGAAACGCCTATTCTCTAAGATTTATCCCGGGTACACTTAAGTACTAAACAGTCTACCTCCTTGAGACATCTACCGGAGAACTCTTAGTTCTACTCATAAACTCATCTTCATCATTCATCTTAAATGAGAAGGAGTTGATGTATTTATAACCTCTACAACTACTATGAGCTTGACCCATTAAGAATTCCCTAACCAGATACTCTACTTAGCTAGTAAGACTTACTCTAACGATAATCCTTCCTAGCCAAGTATACTCAACTATCAAAACATAATCTAATCCATAAATAACTCAAATCATTGTCCAAGTAATACTAAAAACATAAACAAAACTTAATCCTCAAGTCGAAAGCTAGATCGACTTAGCCTTGATCTTCGTTAGGATGCAAGATCCTAACATAAAGTATTATTTCACTCGTTAAAGCGTCGTTCACTATTGCACTTTGTTTAGCACTTCTCCTCTATTCTCCAGTAACCGGCTACTAAAAAACGTTATTTTAAATTTTCTCCGCTCACAACCTCACACCACACGCAACACTCCTTCAATTTTTACAGATGCAGTCCAAAATATATTTTCTAAAGGAATTGAAAACACTTTAGAACATGGTGAATATGATAAGCCTAGGTGAACATTGTGGTTGTTGATTGGGTTCAGACAAAGAAACCAAGCTAGAATTATTTAGATAATGTCAGTGGATTTTGGGTAGTTTGGACTTTTAATTTTTGGGTGGGTATTGTACCCATTAACAAGCCTCCAGACATTCCATGCCTATTTATTTCATTTTTGCACATAAATATTTGTATTATGTCGTTCTTTTAAAAATATTATATATTTACGATTATATTTATCTCGCATAACTTCTTAAACTACTAAATGATGAGACACATCACACCTTATAAAAATAGTAAAAGGTCTTCATTTACATATAAATTACTCATTTTAAGTTGGTCGAAGTCAATTTACCCAACAAATAACTGAAGAGACTCTTTAACTTATGTGTTGGTAATATTCAAAATTCCGCTGCTTTCTAAATTATAATTTGTGTACACAAATATGTACATTTTTTTTGTATTTATCTAGACTAATGTATCATGAAATATAATATGCGAGTTCGGACGTGACTTAAATTCGATTAAGTTTATAAAAATTTATAGGCACCATATGTAGCGCGATATATCATTTTCAGTTATAGTATAAAATATAAATAAAATTTACAAGAACATAAGAATTAGTCGAAAATATAATTGCAAAAACAAAAGGGAACACAAATAAGCCCCACTTTACACTTACAGAGTAACAACAATGTAGCGTACGTTCTAACGTTTAATCAATCAACGGGATTGATAAGTAAATAGGTCAACCAAGGTTAATACGTAGTTTATATATTATTCGCCAATCGCCAAGTAGGCTTTCATAATCTTTTTGGGCTTTGATTAACTACTAACTACTACTCCTATTGATTAAGTATTTCATGTAATCATTGTACGGAGAGTACTAATGGCTAAATAAAAATATCATACGGCGTATTATTAACTTTTCCTTCGATCGTGATTCATTGGGTAGCCAATAATCGCAAGTGTTGCAGTTCATATTTTAGTTTGAAGTTTTGAACTGATGGTTGAACAGAGTTGGTCAACTAGTATGTATTCGGTATTAATTCTATTATGATCCCGAATACTTGAGTGTGTTAGACATTACGTATACTATAATTATAGTACAGTTAAACATCATAAGACATTACATCGATCATATAATATGAAAATCAGAACCTCAATTTATAGTACTAATAGCTACTTCACAGTCGTGAGTTAAATTGTACTAATATCATTAATATGATTCAAAACTTTTTGATCATTTCTTAATTTACCTATCATTTTCCGTTTACACGACTCATTGCGTAGTCAGATAATGAAGCATTGAAGTCACACTGTAATCTAAAAATTAACACCATCTCCTTCTAAGTAAACCTTCCCTAAAACTTTCATTAAAAAATGGTGCTCCGGTATGCCATGGAAGCTGTATCGTTTAAGCTTCTATAAAAGTTACAATTGAAAAAACAATTTCAATATCGTTGGAGTTCCGATGACTGTGGTGTTAGTGGTGGCAGACTGGCAGTGGACAGTGGTGACATGGAGTTTTGAAGAATGAAACATGTTTGCAAGTTGAATATTTTGCAGAGTTGTACTAAAATGCTAGTACAGTCGCGAATTAGTAATTATATTTTCTCTACCCCTAGTTTGATCGTTTTGAAAAAATGAGTGAATTGTGTCTCCACTATTGATACCTTTTTTTGCATTACAAACTCATGTGGCTGAAATCTTTATTAACTGATTAATAGCTACTAGGACAACGAATCTGTTGCTGAACAGCAAACAGTTTTAACATAGACAACAACAAGCATATTAGGATTGGACTCTGATAGAAATGCCAGCAGGCAACAGCTTTGTAGTAACAATAACTCTAAGGTCTGTGCCATATGAACAAATAGTTTGGCCTAAGGACCACACAGGTTTATATTGTAGGAATAGCATTGGCACCTGCTAAAGGTGATCCTGAAGGCGATAGAAGACCACCGCCTCCTAACGGTGATGGACAACCCGAAGGCGAGATAAAGCCAGCATTCCTCCTAACTGACCGTGGTGAAAGGTTAGTCAGTTCCAGAGCTTGTAACCTTAACTCCATTGGGTAGTCAGCAATACAACCAATTCTGGGACCAGCACCTGTGGACCATTTGAGCGACAGTTGGTTGCCCAATTGATAAGACTTTGCGCTTTTCTTGGAGTTCATCCTTAGCAGTAATGCTGTCTTTGGCACATCTGCTCTTGGACTCTGCAGACCACCTGAGAGAGTCCTCTTGTACTCAACTTTAGCTTCTGGTTGTACAGCTTCTGGCTGAGCAGCTTCGGGTGTCTCTGATGACAGAACGTTTGCTTCATTGGTAAGGTCAGATGGAAGTGAATCAAGTGTTGAGGAACTTTTAAGACTTCCACCCTCACTAGTCTCATAGTCTTCATTTGCCTTGAGTATCTGAAATTAAGAAGCAGGAGAACATTAGTACATGTGAAATACAAGTATAAGAAATGGTATCGCAGTTCATTAACAAACCACTTTTAATAAATTTTCTAAAATCCTGATTGTTTGAATTTTTGTGTTAATTCCCGTTTACTTGTGCAGCACAACACAACAATGCTTTGCATCGTATGATGTACTCTGAATAACATATATCATAAATTATCATGAGATAGCTGAAATCAGAGATACATGCTTCCAATTTAGTATAAAGGCTCGCTTATCATCTGAAGAGAGTGCACAATGGCAGAGCAGTAAAAGAATTCACATACCTCTACTTCGTCTAGGTTGACTCCATTTTCCTTGAGAACTGACATGAAGGTGTCAAGGCTATCATCAGTTGGCTTATAGTGTCCACTGTAAGGTGAAATACTCTGGAACAAAAACAAAGAGCAATTCAAGGTTTAGATCATTGGAAGCATAATATAAGTAAAATGTCTTAATCTTAAAGATTCAATTTAACATGGCCCTAGCTAGTCCATGAATATAACCATTTTGACTTCGCAAAACCTCAGACTACAAACTTGCATTGAGGCCGCAGGGCCACATGCCCGTGCAAGCAAATTTGACACATAAAAAGTTCTAGTTCTCTTGTAGAAGATATGAAATCAATAATAAAAAGTAAGAATTTCCAAAGGGTGGGGGTCTTGAGTAAGAATTTATAATGGGTGGTGTCTTAAGTTTCAAACTAGGAGAGCCTGAAATGAATACGATAAGGATTTTCAGTTTTAATTTAGAGCATTGTAATCTTATAGTGATTAGACAATCAATATTCTGCATTGGCAATGCTATTAGCCAGGTTTCCAACGCCAGTAATTGTGGCAAGCCAAAATTCTAGACAGTACCTTAAGTATCCCATCTGTCGCTTCGAGCCTTCCTGCAGCTAATGTAGCTCCTCCGGCCAGAAAGCTGGAATGATGGAAGCGTCCTTTCTTTTTCTGTAGGCAATCAGATATTTCAGTACGACGAAAAAGCTAGAACCGCTAGGTTTGGTGCAGGGACTGTTATAAAGCAAACTTATAAGATGCCACATTGTATTTTAATAGAGCTCACCTCTCCAGCATAGAGCTTCTTAGTGGTGCCCATCACAAAGATATACTTTGATCCTGATGATCGCTTGCTGGTATCAAGAGGTATCATAGACATCTTGTTCAGAAGTTTGCCATCCTCAACCACGTATTCATAATATTCTCTCTCTTGCTGGCAAGGATAAAAGTGACATTAACATCAGTCATCATTCCCTATGTCTAAGATGCTCAGGCTAAATCAGAGAAGGGAAGAAACGGTAAAAGATGGAACATAAGTTGCCATGCCCTCTTACTCTTGTCAACTTATTATGTATGGCATGAGATGTATTTGCTGTTTTACAAATTCTACATGTGACAAAAATAAAGAGAACAAGGATATCAAACATTGCAGGGTAAGAAAAAGACCACTTACTGGTCCAAGATACTTGATGCACTGATGTCTAAGCTTCGATCTCGGACATTCTTTGAGATCGACCTCCCTGCCCTCTCCAAGATCCAGCCTGAACAAGTTCAATTATGCCAATTAAGGTCTCAACATTCAGGATTCAGGACATTTTTAATAACAATTTCAATAATTTCCTCAACTTAACTTTATGTTGATATTAAACTGCGTTACAAATACCTAACCCATGCCAAAAAAGATAAACAGTAGCAGCAGTAACGTATTGTTATGGCTGACTAATTTAATATTGCAATCAAGAGTCTACGCAGACATCACATTTGACCCCTCAAAAATGAAGTATAACCAAATCCAATATAATAACAAAGAGAAGCAAGAAATAATTGGCAATCAAATAGAGTTCAAACTATATCCTCACCAGAAGAAGAATGGCTGACCAGCATTAGTCTTACACCACTCCTCGTAGTAAATATGCAGGCTGTGCCCATACCGGTGCCTCGGGTCAATCTAATTCATCAAATAACAAGCATAAATTAAGCTAAACAAAATGGTGTTTAATTGAAGAAGCAGCAGCAAACTCACAGCTTCAATCCAGTGTTGAAAAGCCAACTTTTGGGCTTTGGCATCTTTAGACAAGCCCTTCCCCACCTATCCACGTGTTCGACGACTTTTCAGTAACATAATAATCACAAATCACCATAACACAACTAGGCAATTGGTGACCACATCTATACTTGTCAAACTTTATCAATCATTTAAATTATTTTTGTAATTTAAGGTAATATACTAAAAAATATCTTCCGCCTTATCTAAATAAAATCCCAAAGTCCGTGCAAAGTACCGGTTTAGTCTATGCTACATCATGATCGAATCGATTCTAATGTGTATCATCGTATACCTTGGATGCATTCATGCCAACGCGAGTCCATCGCGAATGCGGTGATTCCGGCTTCAGAAAGTCGAAAAAGGATACCGTACTGTGATTCAGCCTAGCGAAATCCAACGCTTGCCACCTTCATTTAATAGCAATAACATAAATCACCACAAATTCACATTTAATAGAATTTGTACACACTGAAACGGAAAACCGAAAGTTGAGTTCAGGACCTAGTAAATTAGTTCAAAGAGGAAAATGAGTGTGAATACCAGAGTTCCTCAGCAACGACAGCTGAATCGGCTAGCATGCGGCGAGTACGGTAGCTCCGGTAAACCTTCTGGACTTTCATGGCGGCGGTGGCGGTGCATTTGGAATCGTCACCGTCCATCTCCAGAACCACCTCACCGGAGGAACCAGCGACGTCTGGTTGGAGAAAATCAGAGAATGAGAAGCTGGAAATCAGATCGAAAGGCGCCTGAGATTGCACCTCCATTTTCACTGAGGAATCGGTCGCTTCACTTACTTCGTATGACTCGGATGAGTGTCTGTGTGAGTGAATGTAGAGAGAGATAAGAGAGAGAGAGAGAGAGAGAGAGAGAGAGTAGTATAGTGTGTTCAAGTGCAAATTGAATTGAAATGGTGAGTTGGAGGTTGCTAACAAATGGCTACCAATATGTGTATATTTATTGCTAGGTTGTGATCTTCAACAACCTGTCATTATGTGCAACTTTTAATTTTCTTTCTACTAGACTAACACATACTGACATAATTCATTCCTTCCTGCGATCTTCTTTTTACTACTAATGTGCTTCACGTTTGGTACCATTTTTTTCCATGAAGTTTCATGTGTTTAAGGGTTTGGCAATACTCCCTCCTTATGAATTAGGAGTCTCGCATGACCGAATACAAATTTAAAAAAATAAAATAATAAAGTATGAGAAATAATAAGTAAAGTGTTAAAGATAATGTATAAATTAAGAGAGGGTTTTTTAATTAAAAAAATAAAATTTTAAATTTGAGACAGTTCAAAATGAAATACGATATATTTAATTTGAGACGGACGGATAAAATAAGGTTCATAGGGGTGCAAATCTTCCACGCAGCTTCTCTAGCTAGCTTCTACAGGAAATGGACAAATTGAAGTAGTTTTTTCTTACCTTATATTTCAGTCTATAATTTATTATTTTGTCCATTCATTAGTGTTACTTATAGCTTATGAAAGTGAGCTATGTAACTTTAAGGTTATATTAGTGAAGAAAAATATTTGGTGAAGGAAAAATAGTAAATCATCAGTTATATCGTATCACGTGTTCAATTTATATAGGATACTTTAATATTTTTTATCGCTATCTATCTAATAAAATTTATAATTGTAGTTGTGTCATGCAAAACAAAGTTAGTAACTAACTTGAACAAATATATTGATGTATTAAGGGACTGATCGGAATAGAATTTGAGTAACCTTTTTTAATTGAAATTGAAATTTTTTTTATAAAATGTTCAATTTTAGTGGGCAGATGGTTACTCCAATATGAGAAATAATTGGGAGGCCATGTGATAGTGGTGGATATAAATTACACAGCTGGTGAGAATAAATATATAATGGTGATTGGCAATGAATACTCACTCCAAGTATGTTACGTTATGTATTGTTAATTGTACTCTATAGAGATTATATACTACCTGATTGAACGGATTTAGAAAATGGGAATTAAGTGGTTTACAAATGACAACTTCGCCATAATATTTTATCTACTTGGAATTTTCGTGAGCTAACTTGGAGGACTGCAAAGTCAATTCTAAATGTGTATGCGTCAATATTTTTTTACTGTAAATTTTTTATCTACTTATACATTTGTTAACATGCCATATACATATACATATTATATGACATGAATAAATCAAAGAGACAACATATTTATGTTGCAGTTCAAAAAATTAATTCATACCATAACATTTACAGTAATTTATTACAAATAAAATTACCCGGTCCAAAATTGGTATCTAGATTACAGCAAAATAGACATTTAAATTTGTGCAAATCTAATCAAAATCCTAGCGAGCGAGCCTGCCTTAGAATCTTGACTTTGTCAATTCTTACAGCATATCTTTAGGATAAAATACGTACGGAGTATAATTCTTAAGCAGTCTCAATTGTTAAGTTAATTGTCACACTGATTGTGACACTGTACAACTAATTTACTCATAATCAGGTCAAGTGCTAGTAGGTCTGATCATTTTATTCATATTCGCAAATCCGGTCCGTTATCCGCGAAAAACGAACGGATACAGATCGATCCGTTAAAAAACGGACCGAATCGCGGATGGGATTTTCGTTCATCCGTTTTGAACGGATAAACAGATAAATCCGCCGGATATCCGTTCATCCGTTAGACAGGGGTATTTTTGTTATTTCATATTTAATTTAGTCCTAACCTAATTCTCCACACCTCCTCCATTCACAATTCACACAGCCAATTCACACAGCCACCTCCTCCATTCACATCACAATTCAGTGATTCACACAGCCGCCGGCAAGGCGTCTCCATCGACAACCTCTCCGACGCCGGCTACCTCCTCCCCGAAATCACCGAGCTCTCCTCCCCCTTCGGCTCCTCCGCCCAGCGCGTCGGCGCCTACTTCGATGTGGACGAAGATCGCAATGCCACTGAGAAACGGAGTTCCATTTACAGCTCCTCGACCACCAGTTACCCGGAAACCTTACCTGCTTGCAGCAAACGCTTCTACTCCTTCCAGAACACAAGTAC
>JAYMSP010006879.1:0-10886 GCA_036897095.1 Plantago elongata
TGAATGATAATCTCGTGGTTTATCTTGAAAATGATGTATTCAAAGGTGTATCAAACGAAGCTATCATTCAAAAATTTTAAAGTATGACGAATCGCCGGGGTCAATTATAGAGTAGATTTTATATTTTATGTGTAAGAAAATTTTTTTATTATAAATTATAAATCTCGCTACTCCTGACCAAATTTTCTGCGTCCGTCCCTGGCGACGTTGGTGGGCGGTGGAGGAGGTGATGGTGGTGGGTGGTGAAGAAGGTAGAAGATGTGAAAGGAAGAAGAAGATGAATAGTAATCTCATAAGGCATTGTTTGGTTTTTTAGATTTACAAAATATAAAATAAATTGGTCAACTATCACACCTCTTTTTAAACTCTAATGTAATTTTTAAAGTATTAAGGATTAATCTGAAAGTTGAAGCTTCTCCAGGATCACTCCGTAATAATCCCTTAAATTTATGACAGATTGAATTTGGAAAAGACGGATATAATAGAAAAGAAATATTCCACACGAAACAGTAATAAGTGTACGGTACCTGGCAAGTACGTCGTTGCCTGTACCTCTTGACCGCTTCGCTCATCCTTATTTAAACCAACACCCTCTCCCAAATCTCTACACATTCATTCATCACTTTCCTTCTCCCACTAAAAAAGATCCCAAATCTATCTTTCTCAAATCTCCAATATCATGAGGAAGTTGATTTGCAAGCTCTCCAAGGTCACCGACGCCTCACCGTACAACCTCCTCCGATCCTACACCTGTGCGGCGGCGCGTCGGACCAAAATGTGCCGGAGCGGATGTGTTCCGCAAGGTCACCTCCCGGTCTACGTCGGAGACGAAATGGAGCGGTTCATCGTCTGTGCGGATCTGCTCAACCACCCGATCTTCATCAAATTGCTAAACCAATCGGCGGCTGAGTACGGGTACGAGCACCGTGGTGCGTTGCGGATCCCCTGTAAGGTGTTCGTGTTCGAGCAAGTGCTTGAGGCTATGCGAGTCGGATCGGAGGCGCGTGACTTGCACGAACTGGTTAACTCGATGTCGGATGATGAGTATTACTAGCAGGTAGCTGCTGGAAGTTGAATGAGATTGATGGATTGTTAGATAGCAGTGAGGAATAAAGTTTTAGATCTGTTGATTGTTAGCTTTTTTCTTGCTGTTGTAAATACAGTTTTGGAGGTCGTGTACATTGATTTACAATATACTACTGTTACACTGGATTGTCATATATTCGTCCCATACTACTCCAAAGAAATGTTTTCGATAACATTAATTTGTTCAGTTTGAACAAACTGACTACAAAATGAGTCTAAAGTACCTTAGCAAGTCAAGCCGGATCAACGAGTTGGATAAACGAACGAGTCTAAAATGAAGCTTCTAACTTGATTCGATTACCTTATTACGAAGTAAGATTAAACCTAAGATTTAATATCTCTACAAATAATAAATTATTTCCATTCATGATTTCAAGCTTATAACTAAATATGATTGTTCTTCAACGTATTTGAGTCAATTTTGATTCTAAAATTTATTTTTTCTTATCAAGTCATTTAAGACTGCATTTTTTTCATTCATGAACGCATTCAATTAAAATTATTCAGTTCAATTTTACTTAATTATAATTTATATTATTATTGAGTTTAATTTAACTTAGTTCAGTTGGAAGACGATGAGAAAGAAATTTTTGTCTCTAAACGTGATTGTTCATATATACTATGGTTTCATACTCCAGGGGTAGATATTGAAACTTTGAAGTAAGCAGAGAAATGAGGTACACAATGCAACAGTACAAGTCAAACGGTCCAAATCTTTGCCCCACCCAAGAGATTATAATATGAACCGAGTCGTGGCATTTGTATATTTTCTGACCTTTTTGTCACGATTGCTTGGAATTCCACTAAAACATAAGGATAGAATTGGAAGTACAAATCTTTTACTTTTCTTTTGTGTTTTTTTAGTCAAATTATGTAGCCTGTCGAGGCAAAATATTGGGAGAGGTTGTACGGAATTTGGGAATACGCTACTTTCAAAATGTTGACGATACTGATGGCGCGGACTCGAGGCTCGAGCTACTTACGCCATACGTGGAATCTTAATAAGTGTGAACAATTTATTTTAGAATATTATAACTTTTCTAACTCTTGTTTTTCACGCATGCATACTACTTAATGTGTCTATTATTATAATACCATTTGAAAATACACACGTCATTAATAATCTAATCGAATTCATTTAAATGAGTATCATTCGATAATGCGAATCGATATTTTATCCAATTTCAATCAATCCGTATGGTATCAAATTGTTGAATGTAGATTGATGATCCATCCGTACAATCCTATAAATTTACTTTTTACC
The DNA here is from genome assembly GCA_036897095.1 of Plantago elongata. Taxonomy (NCBI): domain Eukaryota; kingdom Viridiplantae; phylum Streptophyta; class Magnoliopsida; order Lamiales; family Plantaginaceae; genus Plantago; species Plantago elongata. Next base: position 2,351 of record JAYMSP010006879.1, read on the forward strand.
GGTATTTTATAATAAACCTTATATAGCAAATAATACAAAAAAGAAAACATGCTTATTTCAAATATACAAAATACTCATTGGTTATAAACAAATATACTTTGAAACGATAATAACATATTTGAATGTAGTAGGGGTGCAGCCGAATAAATAGTGACTAGTGTTTATATGTAAAGGAGGATGGAATTATTTTTAACCGGTAACTCAACTATTTTTCACTTAAAATCATATCCACATTAAAATGAAAGGATGGGGCACTTCTCCCTATCTAACTGTACAAACACCTTCACCCTTTGAATGTACTTATTATATTATAGAGTTATATTATAGACCTTAAAGAGTAAAATCTCATCGAAGATTATTAAGTGGAACTATGAAACTAGTTAAGAGCCTAACCATAATTCAGACATAATCCAACTTATAATAATCGGGTTATAAATCAAAATATGTCATCAGTCATTTATAAACCGACGTGATAAATCACCCATTATATTCTTATTTCCTTATAATTGTTTTACTCTTCTAATTTCGTCTTCGTTTGTTTTCTATATACAATTTCTTCTTCGTAAAAAATTGAGAAAACAATAAGTCGTACGACAAAAGTGTTTAAGATGATGGCTTTCGTGGCCTTTAGCTATTTTTAAACAACTTACGACATATAGAATATTAGGCGTACAAGAGATAGTGCGGGGTCTAGTCTTGTCTTGTTGGCCACTGATAACTCCTTTTCACACCCACAATCCACGTCTTTTGCTCCACCCAGAACCTTATAAAATTTAAATCCAAAGGCTTCAAGGTTTCAACAATGGTTAGGTTCCAGCAGTTCGAATGGATGAGATGAAGCAAGTAGTACTATGTTTTCATATGTTTCTTGCATATCTTTGTATCACCCACAACAAAATATGGTATCAATGGCTGGTTCGGGATTTTCTTCATTTCCTAATTCACAGAACTACAGAAGCATAACACCTAATACCGTGCTATCGAGATTATACATCACCGTGGTTACGACCCTCTTAACAAATTATATTCTAGATCAGTATAAGTATGTTTTAGGCCTGTGTGCATCATGAGTTACAGAGAATATAAAAGGTGGAAACTGCAATTCTTGTATGATCAAATGATATCAGGAATCCAGACAGTAAGAAAAGACAAACAAGAGAGAACTAGTAAAAAAATTAAATGCGTAGAGTTACAACTGATATGCTTAGAGTTCGATTTCCTTAAGCACTATATATAAATAAGAGTACAATAATTGTCAATAATCTTACACACCTTTTACCTTCTTCGTTTTCCTCTTCTTTTGCTGTTTATATTCTTCATATAGTTTCAGTGACGAGGTTGTCTCATCTAACTCGGACCGTAATCTCTTGTTCTCTTCAATATCTCGAAGTACCAAGAAATGCTCGCAAAGCTTCTTTCTGACCTCATTCTCATCAGCTTCATGCTTTGAATCAAGGTCCGATCCAACTAGTTTGGGTGCATGATCATTTCCGCGCTTCTTGTTTTTCGCTTTTTTCAGGTCCATAGATGGAGCATAAGACTCACTTTTCTGTAAAATATCCTGATAGGCCTGTTGAGGGGAGACGTGGGCATGAACAACCTGGTTGTTAGAATTCAGAAGCATTTCTGAGATAATGGAAGCCAGAGAAGATATAGCTGGATGGTAATGCTTTGTCAGAAGGTTCAGTTCCCAAAGTACCGAAGCCAGTGCACCACTTAGGTTAGGATCTATTGCATTAGGTTGATATCTCTGCAACAAAAGCAACAATAATCTCGACCGTGAGTCACAATTTTATTGTAGAGTTACAGAACATACTCGTTTGTTTCGTATCAGATCAGTGAAAACAGTCAAACGGGAGAGAAAAACTTACAGCAATTGAACCAGCAACAGAACCACCACCAGCATCATTTTCTAACAAGTTGCGGCATTTGACATTCTTCTGGAGAAGATGCCTTATGGTAACCAATGCTGAAATTTGCAAAAGGAAATAAGATATCATCATGACACAAGACTCCTATAAAATGTTGTATACATGCATAACAAATTAAGTCTCACCAGCCATGGACTCAGCAGAGCCAAAGCATACTGAGAATGTGGCCAAGCGCTTTACAAAAGCAGCTGCTCTTTGTGTATCATGTTGTCTATCATCACAAAGCATTATCTTAAAGGCTTCAGCCAACACTTCCCCTTGATCCCTGCTTCACAAACAAATGAGGATGCTAAAACGAACAAGACGACTCCATGTATATGAACATGTACATCCCGTCAACATAGTTCTAGAGACAGAATGAATAGCTATAAATAAACAAGGTAGGACAGTGCCAAAGGTGTGTATGGTCACCTCAAACGGAAAGCCCGTAAAAGTGACACATGAAGACAATACAAAAAAATGAACTATTCGTAAGCGAACTAAATTCCACCATGATTACACTCTACACCTTAGCTTCTCTTTGCTTACCAACCCAACGAAACTTATTTTCTTGACGATGTAAAACTTGCATGGGATGATGACAATGTAAGAGAAACAAAAATGGAAGAACAAAATAAAGCATTTATACTTCAACGTAGCAACATAATAAAAGTTGAAACCAACAAAATAATTCTAATCAGGTGACTTAAAGCTATCAAAGATTCAAAATGACATAAAATAAAATATGAAACTTTCAAATACCTTCCTTGGCGATACTCTAGTATGAGATTGTACAATACAACATAGAATTCTTGTAAATCAACATTCAGGGCATCTAGATTGCTCCGCATCACCTTGAAAGCAACAATGCAGCAGCGCAACCGTTCTGACACTGTCAGTTGACAAGGAATTTTCTCAGAAGAACTTCCCGACATGCGACCATTTCCGGCAAGTTTTCTCAGACAGTTCATCAGGTCAGCCATAAAATCCAAGTCAATCAGATGGGAGAACTTCCCAATGCCATTCAAGCATGGAGCAAGCAATGGATGTCCCTTGGATGAAATACTCGCATCATCATTATCTGATGATCTGAGCCATAAAAAGACAGTACATAAGAGACATGAAGCTCATCATAAAATAACACCACTTAGTAACAATGTCAAGGAAATTATGTTAACAAAATCCCATGAATTTGTACAAACAGATTTTCACGCATTGCATGACCATTTCTTAGGTGTTAAACCGTAGTAGTTCTTGCGCAGAGGTAAATTAGCATGGCATATTCCAGGTAACTAACTAACACTAAATTTTCCAATGTTTTAGATAACAATATATAGTTCTTTACAGGTACTGCAACACAGGAGGAACTTTAAATCACAAAAGACTGGTAAAACACAGATACTCTCGTCCAAAAGGTACAAATACTCCACCTGTTCCATTTTGACTGAACAAGTTCTTCTGGGCACATATTAAAAACATTGGAGTATAAAGTGGATAAAAGGTGTACATGGGTATTACTTGAAAAGAATCACTAGTATATGAATATAAGATCAGTTGAATAAACGAGTAAAGAGTGGGTAGTAGGTGGCAAACCATGTTAAAGTGGATAGCAGGCTCTTTAGGGAAGTTCATTTCTAATGGGAGTATAGACACCCAAATAAGGAAGTGTCCAATTAAGATGGGATGGAGGGAGTGAAAGGAAAGGAACAAAGCACGACATAAGAGTACTGAAACAAATGCAGTGTGACGGTCCTCGTCAACTAGTTGATTCACCTCCCAATACAGACACTTACATTGAGTACACAGCATGTTTTAAGATGCGGAAATAGGTCCCAAATACAAAAGAAAGTGTCTGAGACTGCATCCTTCTCCGTTCATGGGGATCTTGAGTATGAGAAGCAGCATTGAAATCTGCATCAACCTGGAAGTATCTACATATTGAGAAGCTATTTTAAAAAAAAAAGCATGACTAAGAGATGATCATAGATATACCTCCTCTCTTGTCTTGGACATCATTTCTTTTCTAGATTGTTTCCTCTCATTATCTGGCACGTCATTTGGCTCCTCCTTAATTCTTTTCTTGAACTTTTTACTTTTGGTTCTATTTTCGTCTTCCGATCTCCGTTGCTTCCCAAGATCCTCATCGAAGGACAGAGACAAAAAAACCTAACATGGCCATGCAGTTTGATCACTGACAAGGATGGATAAGGCTTGTAGAACAACAGCAACTGAAAAAGGAATATAATAGTGTACACCTTTCACTAAATATATTAACGAACAGACTACATTTTGACAGTCTGCATTGTCCATATCTCCCCTCTATCATTTTTTCTTTCATTATGGAGGTCTTCCCGCCAGAAAAGTTAAGAGGAAGACTGAAAGTTCAAAGTTCCACAGGCATGTGAATTCAATCAACTAGACAGGCACACTAGTAAGATTACATGTTTGAATAAATTAGTCACCAAAATACTGTGGTAGGTCTTATTATAGGCTTGTAGCTCAAGGTAATCATCAACTCTCATATGTATATAGTTTTTCACCGTTAGATTGAAGGCCACATAGCAGGTTACATGGAGGAAATAATGAACAAATAGAACCACCAAACAAATCACAGGAATCAGTGAAGGTCCCTACCTCAAGGGAATCAGGATGTAGTTGGCAATTATAAATTTTCACGACTTCAGCAATCAACCGTGCAGCCTCAACAGTAACCTCGCCACCATGTTTTCCCTCTTCACTAAATAGTGACTTAATAGTCGAGCAGCAGAGTTTTCTGCCAAAGCACAACACCACCATGAGAAAAAGGCCAGTGATTAAAATGATAGGAAAGCCCAACTTGAGCATTTAGCTTAGCCTTACAGGAAATGTGAATATATTCTACTTCCTCCGCTTAGGATCAAGTTTCCCACTTTGACCTTTTGCGATCAAATTTTCTCCAACTTTGACTACGAATTAATCTTAAACAGCAAATGTAAAATGTTCAAAAATATTTATATAATGAAGACTTAGCCCCTAAAGTTTCATCATATACATTAATATTAAAAAAGAAAACGACACTAAAATTTCATAAGAAGGCCAGATTTACACATCAGAAACGTACTACTATTACCTACATGCCAGCCTCAAGAACATATTAATTCTTAATGGATATCAATTATTTAGATCAGCAACATCATTTTCAAGGTGATCATGTCAAGTGACAAGCCAGTCCGTGATAGCAATGAACATGAAGGACAGTACTATGAATCACTAATAAGGAAAGTGACCTACTGGAAAAAAAAGCATCTAATAACGGTGACTGTGAGGACATGATATAACAGGGTAATCATCTGAAATTTGAGTGAACAACAGAAAACAATGTAGCTACCTTACAACATCATCCTGAGAGCCTATATTTTGTACAACGGCAACTAACAAAATATCACGGAAGTTGAAGTGAGGAACTGCTGCAAGCAACATACATATGCAGCGAACAGCCACTCGCTTGTACACAGTCTGCTCTTGCAATGCTATCAACTTCTGGACATATGCCTGGCAATGAGACCAAAAAACTAATGTCAGGAACTGATCTTATTCCCATCATTTTATTTATTTGAGCTCGTTCTCAGATTCTGATTCATAGGTTCAATATAATTTGAAATATACTGCAATCAGAAACTGCACTATGCAACACAAATGCAAATCCAACCTTGTATGCGGACAGTAAGGTGGACTCATAAAACCGAGTTTTCTTAACAGCCTTCGAGACCTTCATTTCTTGCTCCTTTTCAGTGGGAAGCCTGATTCGGAAGCTGCAAAGGAAAGAAAAACAAGAGAAAGTAAGGAAAAGAAATGGGAGCATAAGACTATGCATGCAATGTGAAATAGGAACAAATGCAGGCAGAAAGATATAACAGTAAGATAACATAATCTCACCCAGGAATTATGTCCTTAAAAACAGCCAGTAAGGATTTGAGCCCAAGTATGACTATTTCAGTATCCCCATCTCTAGAAATCTCGAGCATTTCTTTGATACTCCTAATGTTTGATTCTGGATCTGCTAGAAGAGACGTTCCCAATTCAGCCAATTTATACTTCTTTCCTTCTTTGGCTTCTTCGGCAGTAAGATCCTTTTTAACCTCATCCTAAACGTATGAAGAGTAATTCAGAGCACGTTCAATCACCCAGCACATTCATGATTCATAACTACTAACAACCTAAGCAGAGCTAAATCAGTTCACCACATAACAACAACAATGAATCGTCTCTAGGATAGTAGAGTACCACAAATCTAAAATGCATAGGCATCACTGCACGTTTCCACGGGAAGATCACATGTGTGCCATATGTGTAATATATATCATAAGCATCAATCAAATGACCATGAGTTTATATTGCCGCCGCTTAAAAATCCTATTGGTGATTACTATGCATCTCAAATTTGTACTCTAGATGCAGCCCTATATAATATCAAAAGCCCAATGCTAAAGCAAAACGAACATAAAACGAACAAGAGTATACCAAAGCCTCAGCCTGAGCAGTTTGATGCACTAATTCCTCCTTGGACTGTTTTTTCGCCTCCTTCCTCGCCTTCTTAAACTTGGCACGCTTCTCAGACTTGGATAACTTCATCACACCAGTCGATTCCTCTTCCTGAGGTACCTCCTCCTCCTTCTTCGCCCTCTTCACCGCTACAAAACAGTAAATTATTCACACAACCATTCCAGATTACCACCAAACAACAAAAAACATCTCCTCACCTGACTTATAGTGAAGAGTTCCATCGGGCCATTTAACCGGAAGTACATCAACAGGATCAACCTCCATTGCACTCTCCTCTTTCTCCTGAATCTCCATTTTCCTTTTCACCCTCTTCTCGTACAAGAGCTCCAAATCCCCCTCTTTCGCATCAGCCACACGAGAAACATGCCTACGCGTCCGTTCATAATCAGTTTCAGCTCAACACAGCAAAATCAAATAACAGTAAACGCAACCGAATTGAATAGGAAAGGAGAGTACTAACTTGGTGATTGAACGAGTGTCGAGATTGGAAACGAAACCTGCATAGGCAGCGTTATCGTTGACGAATTGTAAGTCCTCATCGGAAACTTCGATTTGTTCTTCAGGAACATCGGGTGGGAGCTCCGGTGGAAGCACAACTTTCGACTTTTTCTTAACCATTGTCGATGGAGAGTGATGACCTAAATTCAAAGGGTTTAACAAACTTGGGTTTATCAGTTGGAAAATTGGAATTTACTCGCTCTGGTCGTCAACAGTATCCGTTTATTGTTTCCAATTCGCGCTCTAGGCAGGCCCTTTGCCGGGCCTGTGTACAGACCGGTTGCACAGGCCCATTAAATTTAGGGGCCCCTATTTTTCCGATACTGTAAAATATATTCATATGCGTTATACGTCATTAAATTGATTATTAAATTAGTATGATCTAGTGGTCATAAGTTTTTTGTTATTTACTCTTTCTTTTTCGATAACACAATCTAAAATATCATGTTTGGTTACACAAAAAAGAAATATCATAGACCGCGAAAAATTCAAACTCATAAAACACTAAAATTTCTAGCCTGCACAATTTGTTCTTCAAAATACCATTTAGAATACCCCACCTAGAGTGGATTATTGAAAAATGGTATCTGATTAAAATACACTTCTTCTAAAAATTCGACTTAATCTCTCAAATTATACCGAACTTCTAACTTTTTTACTCCTTTAATTTGATGTTAATTAAGTTTATTTTGTAAACTATCATTTTCTAGTAAAAAAATTGTAAAATCAATTTTAATAATTTGGAAAATATGTAAAAGTAAGAAAAATAAAAGTAAAATAATAAAAAATAAAAACATAGAAGATATTAAATTTAAATAAATTATAAAAATATTTTGAATAAATAGAAATTTATATAAAAATATAAAAAAATCATATTTGTTTGTTGAAGAAGTAAACCAACAAATTTATGCTTTATTTACATTCTTTCACAATTTTGTGATCTCTTCTTTATGCATTTATTTCACAAAAATAGTTTTATATAGTTTTATATAGAATTGTGTGAGAGGTAGCGTAGCCTAGATAATTATGACGTGCTCAACATAATGGGTGCTTTCTTATTTACATACATTAAATATTACAAATAAGGGCATTTTACACACAACCACCTTTTTAGATGCCTCATAAGCGATTAGGTCCCTACCCTTTCAGAAATTACATTGAGGTCCATTTCTCCATCTAATAAAACATTCCTTGTAAATTGAACAATTGAAGTAAGGAGAATAAATTATTTTGTAAGCTTTATCGGGCAGAACAAGTATGATATTTCTACTCAAGTCCAATTATGCTCTAATTCTTACTAAACTAGTACGAAATTTAAAAACTATTTTGCGGAATTAAGAATCCAATTGAAATTGAAGATTTTTAACGTCAGGAACCCTAGTTTATTTGATTTCTCTAATTTTTTTTACAATAAAGGTATGTGTATGAAACATAAATTAGTGAAGGACAATCAGTTTATTAAACAAAAGAGAAACCAAAAGGAAGTAACTAAAGAAAAGAGAAAAGAGTAAATAGTTATTAAAGGAAAGGGAATAATAAAATGTAATAAGGGTAAAATAGGGATACTAATTCAATTTTTTCACTCT
>JAYMSP010006880.1:0-10886 GCA_036897095.1 Plantago elongata
ATTCTCGAGCGATAGTTAAGTCGAACTTAAGCCTTACAAAAATTAAAATAAATATTTTTATTTTATTATTTTATTACCCGTTAACAGTTTCCGAGCGTTTTCGCGCGTCGTTGAATTTCTAAAATTACCTCAATATTTATGGTTTAATTTTGAAATAATAGAATTTAATTTTCAAATAAATTTTTAATGCGTACCAAATTTTTGCGGCTTTTACAAGTTAAGCGAGATAGTTATAATTGAAAATATATAATATTTTAAAAAGAACAACAAAATACAAATGTTTAGGTGCAAAAATGAAATACATAGACATGGAATGCATTGAATCTTATTAATGGGTGCAATACACACCCAAAAATCAAATGTTCAAGAATAACCAAAAATCATTGCCATCATCTAAAGAGTTCTAACTTGGTTTCTTTGTCTCAACAACCACAACGTTCATCTATACTGACTCAATCATCATGTTCTATAAATTATTATAGCATACTAAAAACTAAATATTTATCGATTATATAAGGTGGCTTCTTTAATGCGTTAAATCTAGAGTATACCATGAGAGTGAGTGCTTTCAATTCCTTTAGAAAAATATATTTAGGATCGCACTTGTAAAATTTTTGAAGAAGTGTTGCATGTGGTGTGAGGTTGTGAGCAGATAAAATTTAAAATAGCATTTTTTAGTAGCATGTTATTCGAGAATAAGAATAAGTGCTAAACAAAATGCAATAGTGAAAGAACACTTAACCAGTTATTTGACACTATAACATTTATTTGTTGGATAATAGATAAAAAATGTTAAATAAATTGTAAACATGAAATTACACTTTTACAAGTACAATAACACTTTAACATGATAATGTTATTATATTATTTAAGTGTCTATTACTATAAATGAAGATAGTTTTGCACTTTATAAAATTTACCAAATTAATAAGAAAATATTAAAGTTATATATATTATACCAATTGAAAAACGTTTGTCATTTCTCAATTTCTTATCATATTAACACGAATGCATTTGTTGTTATTCTATCCATTAGTATCACTGAGTTACGTTCAGTCGACATTTAATTACGTTCAGTCGACACTCAGATATGATTCGACTTGACCCGACCCAATATTGTAGTTAACTTTAAAGATTGTGTTAAATGTTAATTTAGTGGGCTTAATGTATAATTATTCGTACTGACTCATGATATAAAAACGAAAACTTTCAGTTCATCGCGTTATTTGTATTTCATCGTCATCACAGCAAAATCCCAAATCCAATTAGCTGCTTCTTCTTCTTCTACATCCAATCCACCACCAATCCATCAATCTCCGATCCAGTGAACCATGGGTGGCCATGGTGGTCTCAACATCCTCCCTCAGAAGAAGTGGAACGTCTACAACTTCGACAATCGCGAAAAAGTCCGTCTCGACGAGGAAGCTGCCGCAAAGGAGGAGCAGCTCAAGCGCGAGCAATCTCGCAAACGCGACTCCGAGCTTCGTCTCGAAAAGCTCCGTCAAGCTCGCGGTTTAGCCACCGTAGCTTCAGCCGTAGACCCAAACAAGCCATCGCCTTCGACCTCAAGTCCCCCAATTCAAACCCTAACCCCTTCAGAACAGAAATTGGCATCAGTTGATGACACAACGGAGAAATCAGAAGCTGATTCCAGGCATATTAACTTGTTCGAAGGAATTAGGATATTTGATCCGATTAAGATTGGTGAGGAGGGGAGGAGAGAGGAGAAGAAGGGTAAGTTTTGGAGGGAGAGTAAGAAGGTGAAGAAGGAGGAAGTTAGGACGGTTGGACCGGAGGACGAGAAGTATCGTGTTGGGTATGGTATTGCTGGGAAGGGGGTGAAGTTGCCGTGGTATATGGAGAAAAGAGCTGGTGGCGCTAAATGTGATGATGATGATAGTGGGGATTCTGATGATTCTTATGATTACGATGATGTGAAGTCGAGTAAGAAGAGGAAAGCTGGTGGGAAGAAGAGTCTGGAGGAGTTGAGGGAGGAGAGGTTGAGGAGGGAGAGTGTGGAGAAACAGAGGGAGAGGGCATTGATTATTGGGAGGTCGAGGAGAGACGTGTCGGCTGCAAGAGACTTAGGATTTTCAGGGAGGAGGAGATGAGGTAATTTGATATTGTTTCGCTTGCTTTCGTCCAGTGGTGTGTTCTTCATGATTGTGCTAGTTTGCTGCTTTTCGTGGAGGAAATCAATCTTGAGAATGTTTCTTTAACCTCGGTTGAAGTTCTTACTAGTTTTGTACTCAATGCTACTACTATTACTATTTATGTGCTTTGCTTGTGCAATTTTACTCAATAGCTAGTGCAGAACGGTATTTTGAGTAGTATGACTATGACCTTTCCTTCATTATGTATGGGGATGTATCTCAGAACAAGCAAATTTTAAGGAATATTAGTCTGTACAGGCTAGAATTAGTTCCTTGGTGATATGGTCATGTATATACACTACTGCAGATTTTATCTATCCTTAAATGGCATAAGCTGCACAGCTGAAATTCTACATTATTTCGCATGTTATCTTATATTCTTATCCATGACCTAGGATGCATTTTCATAATTTCTTGGTGAAACGATAGACATATCACACTTGAGACATATTTGTATTCATGACATGGAATGCATTTTCAAGATGCAGTGAGATCACATTCACAGTGCATTGTTCATTGAAACTAAAATACCCTCTGAATGTGATCTGAAGATCCTCTTCATGTTTCACCACAGGAAGTTGAGATGCTAATGTGTCAAGCTTGGTAAATGGACAAGGGGTAGGGGCATTGAACAGGCCATCCCTCATGGTCAGGTAGATGCCGACTTTCTTCCTTGATTATCCTTGGAAGCCAGAAAGCATGGACCCTGCCTCTGATGGTGATTTGTGGCTATTATAGTTTATTGCTTGTGATTGAGGAGCTTGTAATGACCATAGGAGTTTCTTAGACCCTGGGGTGGCTACCAGTTGAGCCTGTAGTGATGATAGAGGTTTCTGAGATCCTGACAGCACTGCCACTGTTTAGCTGTGGGGCCCACAAGCTACCCCATGGCCAATTACTCCGACAATAGGATGCGAACTTCACTTTCCCTAGGAGGCATATACGTGGATGACCAATGTAGTCTCCTAGCAGTATTATAATTTCTATGACTAGAACATAAATTTGTATATCATACTTTAATTATAATTTCTTAGTCTCTTTCGTATTATTAGAGGACATGAAATCTGGTTCTGTGATTTTGGATTTTTGTTCTGATTAATGTGTGCGGTGTTATTCTATTGCATCTGTGGCTTCTGTTGTTGTGGTGGTATCGTATGATGTTAGCAATTTTTATTTCCAGAATATCACGCGTAACTGTAAGGAATATTCTAATTGTGTGTGGATCAGGACGATTTATTTAGAAGAAATAGGTGACGTCCCTGTTCTAGACTATGTAATTCTAATCTTGTTTGTTTATGATTGTTATTAATGGGAGCAGTTGATTAAAGGACATATTAGAGATATTAAGATTAGGACACTTGAGTCCAAATTTGCACCTCTCAAGTTGCAAGATGAGGATCTTTTAGATGTTAACTACGACAAATTCTGTACTATTACGCCAGGAAATACCTAAACTAGTGTAATAATCGCTATCTAGTTGAGCATCCATTGAGTTGTTAAAACTACCTTACGCAACATGAATTTAATTTTGTAACTGCTTCTTGTAGGGTCGGAAGTCTTAGGGTGAGCTTAGAGTACACTGCAGAAAATTCACTTTTTAGTTCCATCATTTCCACATGCTATGCTTGTTGGATTCCTCACAAGTGATTTCTTCCACTTTCAAGATGAAATTTTGCGCATACAGGCAACCATACTCCCAAACATTTGTAACCCAGTGAAAGTAAAAGACGAGCCGTTTTGTACATTCATGCTGATAGAGTACCAAAGAGTATATGCAAAGTACAGAGTACATTCTGCCAAAGCTAACTGTTGGTGACTCTTGGAATCGACTCAGTGGTAAGCAGCATACATACAACCACCAGAGGCCAGGCCAAGAGCACAAGAAGGTGAAGACAAAATCCAACTCAATTTGAATAAGATTCTACTCTGTTGGCAGTACGCACTAAACAAACATAAGGTCGAAACGCCAACCGGATTTGAATAATTCAGAACTCTGTTTTGCCAGAATACTAATAAGAAGCTTGTCATGTCTCCCTCACAATGATATAAAAAAAATAAAAACATGAGGAGGTTTCCCTTGACTCCTTCACAGGCAATGAAAAGATATAAGCATTCCTAGATTCCACTACCTATATGCTTGTAAATTTGGTAGTGACATGATACCACTCCACACTCCAGATAAGAAAAATGAATGGCATTATTACTGGTGCTACCAATATACTATCCAGAAAACAAGATTATAAAGGTATCTTATTTACATGATTTATGCTGCTGCACAAATGACATAAAGAAAAAAAACCACAATCAGATTGTAGATAGTAAATGCAGAGTGCAGTATCCTTTCAATCCAGAAAGATATGTAATACTTAAAGTAGAAATGCATGTTCCACAAAGGATTGTTGCAAAACTACATAAAAAAAGCATGTGCCCATCTCCTACCATCATGGCAGTCTTGGGAAGGCCGGAAGGGTGCATAAAGACATTATTAAGCAACTGAGAATATCAATATGCATAAACAAATGTCATTGTTACATTGAAAAGAACCAATCAACAACAATGTTTAACCAGACAAACAAACGTCAATGGAAAAAACTGCAAGAATCACAATATGTAGTCCCTGGTGAGGGGCTAAAGGAAGGGTACAGTGTAACATATAAGACTACAATATTTGATCTACATCAGGAAGACTACAGAAGACTGTAAAATGAAGTTCCTATCTGCTTAAATGCCACAGCTCTATCCAAGTATTAGCATCAGCTGTCCGACTTCACTACATCAACTAAAAGAACTTAGCTCATGAGATACATGGATTACGGCTGTTACATAATTCACATCTCAAGATAAACTGTATAAACAAACTAAACAATGGAAACAACCATCCTTCTTGCATCCTAGTTTCCAAATGACAATCACTGATATAGAAGTGATGAATCAGCTTGAAGACAGGCAACCCGAACAATAATCCATGTAATCCATCTGGAGCAGTAGCCTGTGCTCTAATATTATTGATATGGATCCCTCCATCTTGGACTGGGAATATGGAAAAAGCCTGGTGAAGGAAAGCCATAACCAGGAGAGGGAGGTGGATGCGGTCCAGGGCCCAAAATCCCTGATTGCCCCACAGAGGCAAACGAGAAATTAGGTGACATTGGTGGAGGATGCGGGTATCCTGGAGAAAGTAACGGAAATGGTGACCGAGGTGATGGCACACCGAAGAAGCTACCAGGAGAAGGTAAAAGGTACTGCCCGTTCGGAGAAGGTAACAGGTACTGCGCAGTTGGAGAGGGTAAGAGTGGAGGTTGACCTGTCATCCTGGGTGAATGAAGAGAAGGTGGCGGGCCATTCACACGTGGAGATAAGAGTGGGGATGGAGGACCATTCATCCTAGGAGATGGAAGATTTTGGGCAGGTCCGTTCATTCTAGGAGGAAACTGCGGTTGCCCAGCTGGATTAGGAAACAAATGAGTCTGACCAGGCATTTGAGGCCGGGGCTGAGAATGTGGGGGGCCCGTATCTATGATTGAATTTTGAAGGTATCGCATATATGCGGATATAGGAGACTCAGTTGTATTTGCATAGACATCATTAGGAGTAGGAGGCATATATGTAGGTGGTGGTTGGTCGTAATGAGAGTGAGGATGAAGAGGCGGGTGGGGAGGGGGATGTCTCGGGTAATTATTAGGGTAAGGAGGTGGAACCATAGGCTGTGCTTGCTGAGGCACCGGGTTAGGTAAAAGAGGACGCATGGGCATTTGAGGTCGTGCTAAAGGGGGAGGTCGAACTCTCTGTAATCTGTGGTTGGGGGGTTTGGGGTGGTTTTGCGGAGGTCTAGGGGGTGGGTCTCGGGAGGGAGAACCGGTAAGCTGCTGAACTATGTTACGGAAATCGTTCTTGTTGATATTGTAAACTTGGGGCTGAGGCTGCTGCCTAGAAGCATTAGCAGCTGCAGCAGTAGGGAAATTGGGTTGGTGCAGGGGACTCTTCTTGATGTTTTTCCCCATCTTGTTCACACCTAGGTGATCTATCTGCCTATTCGAATTATCCATTTCCAATCAAGATATTATACTAGTAATAAAGAACCCTCCTTTCTTCTTCTTCACCAGACGAAATTACTCAACATAACTCCAAAACCTCGTCAAATTATCGATCCCTTTCGCCACAACAAGAAGAACCAAACTCTAATTCAACCAAGTAAAGAAACTCTAAAAGCTGTAATCTTTTAACTCAGCTCAATACTCAGATTGAAAAAAAAGCTAAAACGTGAAATAAATCCGAAGAGAATAGGAAAATAAAGTAGAGGTGAAAGGAAAAGGAAAAGGGAATTTACTCTCTTTGTCCTCCTCGTTGAGCTAGACGTGAGAACTCGTCGGATTTGCAGCAAACCTCTGCTAAAACCTAAAAGCCTAAATTTGGGAAAGGTTTGTTTGTGAGCTTGGTCAATGAAGAAGAAAAGAAATGAAATGGAAAGCGAAGGTGAAATGACTATTTATTATTACTATTTAGTTTTAAAACTTCAAATTGACCTCATATTATATACCGTATACGATTAAGCGAATAAAATTAACTTCATTTTAAATATGTGTTCTCGGTTACTCATAACTCGATGTTATTTCATTTAATATGTATTTAAATAACAATTATATTATTAATTAAATATTTTTTATTTAAAAATATTAATTTATTAACATTATAGATCTAGATATATTATCTATTGTATAGTATATTTACACGATTGATTAATAATCATTCTGTTTTAGTTTAAATTATTTAACCATTTCTTGTCAAATGTTTACAACCTATATATTAAATTAATTATAAATTACATTGGTAAAATTAAATACTATTTATATGTTTTTAAAATTTGAGGATGTTAATGAAAATATGTTAATGACAATGTGAAATTGATACTGATTGAAGATTTTACATGACAAATTTTCATAAAGAGCCTAGTGGGAACTACCGGTGGGTCCATTTATTTGGTTGTTTATTTTGGGAATTACTCTCAAATTCTCCTTTTCTTTTCTTAAACGTAAGCAAAGGCGTTTGTTGTTTACTACCTAGTGTCAACCCTCACGACTCTGCTAGTACTTGGTAGACTTTAGTGATTATAGCTTTCTCCATAATCCTAATTTGCTTACCAATCTTAAATTTCCGTGCTACCGTGATGCAAGTGTTTCATCACCATACAGGCATAGACAACGAGTAATAGTAATTAATGTTATTAATTATTACATAGATAGAAAGATTCATAGTGGTATATTCATCGACACAAATCAATACTAATTTTTAATATTTTTTATAAAAAAAATTAACAGATCTATCAACAAATTAATACAAATATCAATAAATTGGTACGTTATAATGTATTTATAATGTAAACCAAAAGTGACATAATAAGGGGAACACACTTTTCATTAGTTGACTAAGCTCTTCATATTTGGTAATTCTTTTCATTTTAAATTATAATTTTATCCACTTTAAATGTTTATAACTTAAAAAATAATATGCAAAAGTTAAATAAAACTTACGATTTTAATTTTACGAGATCTATAAATAAAGACCACTCTTGATTATGTTTGAATTATTTCTCTGAAATTTGTAAAAATCACCAATAACTTTAGTTTAACCTTAATAAATTATAAAATAAATTTTAAAGTATAATTTTATTAATTTTAACTTTTAAACACTCTTATAAATATTGTATATATGTAAAAAAAATAATAATAATTTCATGACAACGCGTCATGTTGAGATGCAAGTGTTCTAAACTTGTTTCGTATAATGGGATCGGGCATTTGGTCGAGACACTATGCACGGGCATTTGGTCGAGACACTATGCACGGGCATTAGTCCGGGCGCTGGGCGCTGGGTCGAGGCACTGGACACGGTCATTAGTCCTGGATGCTAGTCACTGAGTCCAGGGCATTTGGTCGGGGCGGGGAAATTTTTAAAAATATACCGTATATTAAGACACGCTCATTTTATATAATGCACAATGACTATGTATTTTTTGTATACCTTACAGTAGCTACTTGTTTAGAAGATATACTTCGGTCGTTTTCTTTTTCGACTTTGTGATTTATTATACATGCATGGGGTATTTCACGCGCTCGCACAATGACTTTGTATTTTTCGAATTTCTCTTTCATTTTTTATTTTTCTTTCAAAATTATCTTCGAGATTAAATCACGATATGACATGTGTCAACCACTTGAGATACTTTCGACACTTGAGGCACTTGTGACATGTGAAATACTCCCCGCTCGTGTAATAAATCACCAAATCAGAGCAAAAAAATGACTGGGATATAACTTCTAAACAAGTAGTCATTGTGAGATATACAATACATAGCCATTGTGTAGTATATAAAATGGATATGTCTCACTCTACGGTATACTTTAAAATATTCTCCCGATCGAGGCATTGGGTAGGACATTAGTCTTGGATGATGTGCACTGGCCCGAGGCATTGAGTCGGGGCACTAAATTCGAGACATTGTTGTCCTTTAAAGTCGTCGGGATGTACTATGCCTATCTATACATTAAAATTGCATCAAGGCACTGGACGCGGGCACTGGACATTGGGTTGAGGCATTAGGCACTGGACATTGGATCGGGGCATTGGGTACAAACATCGACATCTTTTCTATTTAAATAATTATTTTCACATTTTATAAGATATTATAAGAGTGTTTAAATGTTGAAATTAATAAAATTACTTTCTTAGAACTCGTTTCAAATTATTACAGTTCAAATAAAGTTGTTATAGACATATGTAGTTATCGAAAAAATAATTAAATATAGTGAAAAGTGGTCTCTATTTATAGATCTCGAAATAATAAAATCGTTTTGTAATATTATTTATTTTTTTATATATATATTTTTCAAGTTATGGTCGTTTTAATTGGACAAAAATAAAAGTTAAAAATAAAATAAAATGATGAATGGGCATGTAACATGTGGAGATAATAAGGAGAAGGATGGGGGTGTTATTGTACTTTAAAATTTCCTCAAAGAAATTTGTAAATAAGTGAGTAAGTGAGTCATTGTGTAGTAATTAGTTGCTCTCTCCACGTTCTTCTCCTTATATTTTAAGAAATTTGTTACTAATAGAACATCAAGGAAACATCAACCTACATACTTTTGATGTATTATTCAGATATAGATTTTGCCTTCCTTGTGAGCCAAATTTCGGTTCGGTTCAATTTAAAATCACTTAACTCTGTTTTGCTTAATTATAATTTATATTATATTTTACTTAAGTCGAATTTCATTCAGTTCATTCAATAAATTTAAATTTAAGAAAACAAAGCTTAAGTGCTATTCTTACTATCGATTGGATAGATTAAATGTGATGTAACTAGACAACCAAGTAGTCCAGATTTCTTCAGATTATATCTGGTGATAAGTTCGATTTTCAATTATTTGGAGTTATCATTGAGGGAAGATTACTAGTATAGTGATTGGAATCGTGTTTGAATGTCATTTTGTATTATAAGTAACCATGATATAAATTAGTAATAAAATCCAAATAGATTAATATGAAGTCCACATTTTTTATGTGTATATGATCGATGAAGACTTATTAAAAAAGTAATTTATACTCGTACAATTTATTATAGTATTGCTTGTTTACAAAGCTATAAATATTTAGAGTTTCAAAATTTTCTTTCTTACAAATTAAATTTTATTGCGGATTTGATCAAATGCTCATGTTGTTCTTACTATTTAAATATAATTTTTCTCTCTAAAAAATACTAACCATCAAGTTTTTATATATTAAGGCTGAGCACTTGGCCAAACTCGAGCTGAACCAATCTGACCTTAACATGAAGAATAAATAAAGGATCACACTTTATAAACCCGAGACCTGCACCATATTGAAACGGGTTAAGCCCTTACCGACCCGGTTACTACCTGGCAAAACCCGCCTTTAGAAAACACCATGACTCTTAAACCCGTGATTCGTGAACCATAATTATCGAACTCCTTCATCTCCATCTCCAATCGCCATCTCCAACTGAGACTCACAGTCTGACACCACCTGTCTAATTCTTTCCTTTCACTTCTCGGAGCTCGAAATTTCCATGACTCGTCTCCATCGATGATCGATCTGGGTTTGAATCCAAGTCTCCATCTTTGTCCGAATCCATCGTCTTGGATCCAAGAAGAGGATTCCTAATCTCTATTGACCTGCACATCACCACATGCCATCTCCATCTTCTCAACTCTGCAAAACTCAGGTAAAAAAATTCTGTATAATGTTCTTAACTTCAATATTGTGAATATCTTAACTTGGTTTGAGTCAAGAAGGTAGAAAATTGTAATTATCTTTACTTGGTTTGAGTCAAGAAGGAAATGCAAGTGAAAAAAATTCCGCCTTTATGAAATGGGAGAACATGAATTCAAACTGATGGACTATGTAATCTTACATAGCTATATATATTAGAATCCAGATTAATTTTATTCTTATAATTTTAATTAGGTTAGAAATAGCTTTATATATATATATATATATATATATTCTACATCATTCTATCTATGAATAAATTATTCAATAATCTTATATGGTATCAAAGGGTTACAATATACTGTGATCATCGACCTGTGTAACTGTCCAAAAGCAATAATCCACGGTTTGTTCTTCTTCTTCTCCAAACAGTAACCTGCAATATCGATCCTCTCCCCCCCCCCCCCCCCCCCTTTTAAAAACCCCCCCTCTTTCTCCCCCCCC